>QRFJ01000003.1:5224892-5315824 GCA_006176705.1 Cocos nucifera | reverse complement strand
ATCTATATTATACTAGTAAAATGGTAACCGGGTGTTAGTCCGTATTGATACTCTTTTAATTTGCCATGTATCAAAAGTTTAGCTTATTTATTTATTTATTTATTTTTTTCTGGCAGTGTGTTTACTTTCCTTTTGTTCTTTTGAAGCCCTCCCGATCGCTCTCACGTTTCTTCCCACAGGAGTCCTCAGGAGTCCCAATCGGTTGGAGGTGCCGTCTGCCGGCGATGGAGGTAGGTCACCAGGGGGATCGTCCAGTCAGGGGGGTCGTCGGAACACCGCTGAGTCCGACTCCTTCTTCCTCCAAGCCCTCGCCCGATCCAAACTCCTTGGCCCTGCCAACAAGATCGCCATCTTCATGATAAAATCCTGCTCCTCCGCCGAAGAAATGAGATCCATTCTCGATTCAATCAAAGCCCTGGATAGATTCAGCTTCACGCCGACCCTCTGGTGCTTCAACGCGCTGCTTGTGGCCCTCGCGAGGTTCGCGATGATCGCTGAAATGAAGGATTTGTTCGAATCGATGCAGAAAGGTGAGATCTTTCCCAACATTTATACGTATAATACCATGATCAATGGCTACTGTAAGGAGGGGAACCTCGGTGAGGCGAAGATCTATCTGCGCTATTTACTGCAAGCTGGATTGAGCCCCGATACACATACTTACACCTCTTTCATATTGGGGATTTGGTTTAATATTATATAGATTTTTTTTTTTCGGATTTAATCTGGTGGGGAGGCTTTCGTACTCGAGAGTAAGCGGGCGAGAAAAAAAAAATTTTTTTTTTTTTTAATAATCTTTCCCATTTTTCGTATGTTTTCCCTGGTATTCCTCAATTTTCCGTTCCTCAACATAACCGGTTGAGTCAGAGACATGAAGCGGCCAAAAGGGAAGCTCAAACGATGGTTGATCAGATTTATCTCTATGTTTTAATGTCTATGTTTGTGCTGATGCTTTTACTTGCCTTTCAAAAAGAAACGTCTCAAATGATGGTCGATCAGATTTATCTCTATGTTTTAATATCTATGTTTGTGCTAATGCTTTTATTGCCTTTCAAAAAGAAACGTCTGTTGGTAGTGCTATAGACGTGAATAGCACTCTATTTAAGAAGTCCTCCCAGATGATCAGATTTATCTTTCCAATATCTTCTGTCTTCAATCTATTACAGGTAAAATGCTCTTGATATCAAATTACTTAATTTCATAATTGAATCAATATTAGATAGATATACTCTTATTTTGAATCTCAAAATTTTCCATATCTATATTTGCCAAAATTAGTAGATACGGCTCAGGATTGGGAGTTCGCCTTGATTGTTGATGCAGGGAGTAGCGTGACGTAATCCTGCGGCAATCATTAGGCAAGCTTTTGACCAAAATTTTTCTTTTTGTACTTGCCTTTGATCAGGTTCGTCTCTTTGTAGATCTTATGCAGTTATTGGTAGTAAATTTTTTATTTGGTATGAAATAAAAGTTTTTCTGATGCCTTTAGGAAGATTGATGGTAAGGAATATTTTTTCGCACACCAAGAATTCTGAGAGTGAGTAGAGGAGTGAATGAGTTAAGAACTAAAAGTAGGATGACTTAAATCATCTAAGTCTACAGTTGCATGTTTTTTTGTCAAAACTTCCAGACAGAAACATGCATCTGAAATTTTTATTACTAACAAGAAGCAAGTAGAGTGGTAAATCTGGAATGTGCACATCGAGTTCATATACCTTTAGGAAGATCGATGGTAAGGAATATTTTTTCGCACACCAAGAATTCTGAGAGTGAGTAGAGGATTGAATGAGTTAAGAACTAAAAGTAGGATGACTTAAATCATCTAAGTCCACAGTTGCATGTTTTTTTGTCAAAACTTCCAGACAGAAACATGCATCTGAAATTTTTCTTACTAACAAGAAGCAAGTAGAGTGGTAAATCTGGAATGTGCACTTCGAATTCATTTACAAAAAGTAGCATAACAATTCAAGAATGGAAAATAAACTTTATAATAAGAGAAGAGTACCATAAATGGAATTTTGGAATATTATAACAGCAAAGGTATTATAACATAAATTGTACAATGCATGATTTGGGGTGTTCCAGATTATCTGTGTTCCTTCTATTATGGTCATAATATGTAATGCTTATAATGAAAAGTAAATCAATTTTATGCCTATAATCACAAGTAAATCAATTTTATGGTGTAGATTGGCAAATATGTCTTTGATGCCTTTAGGAAGAGTGATGGTAGGGAATAAATTTTCTCACACCAAGAATTCTAAGAGCGAGTAAAGGATTGAATGAGTTAAGAAACCAAACTGTAATATTGGTAGACCATAATCATGTATATAATTATGGGCACATTCTACTACATATAGTCCATGATGTACCTACAAGAGGAATAAAAGATGCACAAAGTTCACATATAGTGTTACACAGACAAGGTCATAGGCATTACTGCATTTTCTTTAACATCGTATGCATGCTTTTTCAGAAATACATAGGCATGATATACTTCTCAGTGATTTACCATGTGATTATTGAAACCATAAAAACATTTGAAAATATCTACAACTGAAAGTAGGACAATTTAAATCATCTAAGTCTACAGCTGCATTTTTTTTTTTAAAACTTGCAAACAGAAAGCATGCATCTGAAATTCTTCTTACTAACAAAAAGCAAGTAGAGTGGTAAATGCTGTTATCCTGAGTAGTTTCTACTTTATATTTTATTTACCAAGTCGGTTCTCAAACTTTGAGCAGGCTCTGCATTTGCTGGTGTTGCATCTCTTTAACATATGCTAACGGTCCTTATTCCAGAACAAAGCACTTTTGCTGGTAGAATAAAGTGAGTCCTGTTGACCAATAGATATGATTGCTTCTACTTTCATTATAGCTACTTATTAATCTTATCTATTCATGCCAAAGTATTTATTTTGCTTAATTCTAAACTACCTTTTTGCATCTGTTCTATTTATTAATTTTGCTAGAGTTATAATTTTGTTTTTACTGCCGAGGTTTCCATTATAACATCTTTCACTTTTACTATTTTTCTATATTGTAGAATGTCTGTGTTCCTTTTATTATCGTCATAAAATGTAATGCCTATATGTATATAGATACATACAGTTAATTATATATATATATATGTGTGTGTTTGTGTGTGTATATATGTTTGCGTATGCTACTATATGCATCGCATTGTGATGCATTGGTTGTTCGTTGTTTCAAGATTATTTTCATAGATATAAAATAATGGATGTGGGAGCATTAGCGAGGTCTCGCAGAAAGAAAATTTTACGATCTAAACGGCAACATTTAAGCCATCATGAAATACGAAATATACTGTCGACCGATTTCGTTACTAATCTAGCACTACAAAGGAAATACTTAGCTAGAGAGGCAAGGGGATTTAGAAAACAAAAACTCAGACAAAAAAGACTGAAGCTGAAGAATGATAACATAATGTCTCCAAATGCAATGTGTGCAAGAAGAAAACATGTTCATTGTGCAGATGAAGAAGGCAAAAATAAATGCAATGGTAATAACAAGATTGTTTCTTTTTCTATAAAAAAAACAATGTTGAATTTTTTTTTGTTATAATTTTTTTAATATATATATTTTCCTATCATAGCATGTTGAACCAATTTACATGTTTGTTGTTTAATATGGTGCTATGCAGGGCAAATCCGATATGAAAATGGCAGAAGGAAACATGGAGGTAAATCATTTTGCTATTTTTCATTATTTTATGAAATTTATGAACATGCCTGTAGAAGAAGAGCTCCAAAATCCAGGTAGTTCATCTAGAAATTCTATCCTAAAACCTATTATAGCAAATGATTTTATCAACAATATAGTTATTTGATACCTTACAACCCCATCTTGCTGCATTTCGATATACTTAAACTAAGATGGCTCATAATTCCAAATGATTGAATTAAATTAATGAATCAAACCAAAACAGACATCTTTTGTGGATTGAAAAACTGCATGTTCATTGGAAGTGTTGATAAGATAGTACAATAATGTTTTTGAAATATTTGTTGATTTTAGACATACATATATCATACTTGGTGTCAATTTTGAAGTGCATGAAGATGGCAAATTCTGTGCTGATACCTAACAGACATGCATGAAGTAGTCAACTGGGGTAAAGAATAAATACAATAAAGATTAGAGAGAAAAACAATTGCATCAATTATGAAGATTATATGTTATGAAACAATTGCTAGAACTAAGATATTGATTCTCATCCATGTCATACTACAAATCCATGATGCTAAAGAGTCAAAATTGAATTTGATACCAGTTATGCATAATATATATGAATTGCTGCTTTTTTGTTACCTATAAAATGTAATAAATACATTTTAAATGGTTATTTTTGTTGTATTAGTTGAAATAACAGAGGGAAACGTAGCAAGCGGGAGAAACAGCAAGAAAATGAAAACTTGCTGCCATACAACCAGAAGGTGTGTTTTCTAAAACTCTCTTTGAGATGCAAACTTAAAATGATCCTAGAATTGTGAAGAAAAATATTTACTTCTGTTTTCTATTATCATTGTTGTGTAAGAATACTTTATAATGAGATTCTTGATTTTGGGCCACCTGAATGTATGTGTAGAAGAATGCGGGGCATTAATGTGGTATCAAGAATGCACTGTGAAATGCAGAAAATCCAAAGAACCAAAATTCTTTCTATGTTGTGCAAATGGAAAGATTAAGTTACCGTTGCTTAGAGTTCTTCCACAACCCCTAAAACACTTTTTGGATAATCCACATGATAGGGATGCAGCTGAATTTTGGAATAATATTAGGTTCTACAATTGTTTGTTTTCATTCACATCTATGGGAGGAAATATAGACTTAAGTATAAATAAGTCAAGTGGGCCTTATGTGTTTGGATTGAATGGTTAGAATATTCACCGTATAGGATCATTGCTTCCTTCGTCAGGAAACAAACCTCAATTTGCTCGGTTGTATATTTATGATACCGATAATGAAGTCTCAAATAGAATCAATGCTGTCACTAATGGAGACTTGAGACAATCTATTAATCCTTCAATACTAGACTCACTTCTCAAAATGCTTGATGAACATAATATTCCGGTGAAAACATTCAGGATGGCACGGGATAGATTTAAAGAAGGTGAAGTTGGGTCCTTACGCTTATGACTATTAAGTGGCAGGAAAAGAGATGGAAGGCAATATGACTTACCTAATGTTGGCGAAATTGCAGCTTTAATTGTGGGTGATTTCGTTATCACAGATCAGGGACGTGATATCATAGTCGATGAGAAGAAAAAGGGTCTTACAAAAATAACAAAACTTTATTTAAGTTTTATGTCATTGCAATATCCATTACTCTTTCCTTATGGTGAAGATGGATTCCGACTTGGTATCAAATACATAAAGGGTCGTGTAAGGAATTCACATCTGGATAAACACGTCACTATAAAAGAATACTATGCTTACCGCATTCAGCAAAGAATGGTTGAAGGACATACTCGTTTAAAGTCTAAGAGATTATTCCAGCAGAACATTGTTGATGCATACACATGTATCGAGGAGGATAGATTGCGGTGGGTGCGTTCTCACCAACCAATTCTTAGAACTGAGTTGTATAATGGGTTGCATGATGCAATGGTTAGAGGTGATCGCATAACCACATCTGTAGGAAAGAGAATTATTTTGCCTTCCTCTTTTACTGGTGGTCCAAAATACATGGTGCAAAATTATCAAGATGCCATGGCCATATGCAGATGGGCTGGATACCTAGATTTGTTCATTACATTCACATGCAATCCAAAATGGTCTGAGATTAATCAATTTATTTCGAAACTTGGGAAGGAACGTGCTATCGATAGACCTGACATAGTGGTTCGTCTATTCCATGTTAAGCTACATGATTTGATGAAAGATATTAAAGAAAGGCATATATTTGGAAAAATAATAGCGGGTACATTCAATTTTTCACTCTTGATTTCTGTGTGCTTATGAAACATTAATTATGATAAATATTATGATAATTATTAAATAGTTAAACCAGATTTAGATCTTGATTAGATACTCTAAGAATAGAAAGATTTCAAATTTGCAACAATTTTTAAGCTATAAGGCACCAAGAAAGCATCCATCCAACTATTTTACTTATGTCATGCCAAAACTCAAAAAAAAAAAGAATAATAGTTCTAGAAAATTGTGTACTTTTCTTTTCCTTATTCATTAGTTTCTTTTTGTTGAATCAATTCTATTATCAATTTATGAATTAAGAAATTTGATTTGTTTTGACATCTTGATCATAAATTAATAAATATTCTTGAAAAAATCTATATATCTTAAATATATTGTGTGATTGATTTATAATGGTACAACATATGACACATTTTTTTTCAGTGATATATACACTCGAATTCCAAAAACAGGGTCTACCACATGCCCATATATTAGTCTTTCTCCATCCTCAAGATAAAAGACCATCGACTGAAGATATTGATCAAATTATTAGTGCTGAGATACCTAATCATGTTGAAGACTTAGTTGGCTATGAGGCTGTCATTGATTTCATGGTTCATGGACCGTGCGGAGATTATAACAAAAACAGTCCCTGCATGATTAATGGTAGATGTAGCAAACATTTCTCAAAAAGGTTCAATGAAAGAACTAAGATTGATGAGGATGGGTTCCCAATATATAGACGAAGAGATGATGGGCGATTTGTTCTAAAGAAAGGAGTGAAACTTGATAATCGTTTTATTGTACCATACAATCGATATCTTTTGGTGAAGTATCAAGCTCATATAAATGTAGAATGGTGCAACTGTTCTAGGTCTGTGAAATACCTCTTCAAATACATCACTAAAGGACCTGATCATGCAATTGTTATCATACATGATAATGCAGAAGAAGAGGGAGATCCAGCAATACCAACTCTAAAGGTAGATGAAATTAAAAATTATCTGGATTGCAGATATGTTTCAGCCACTGAAGCCTGTTGGCGTATCTTTGGATTTGAAATTCAATACAGACAACCAACAGTAGAAAGATTGTGTTTTCATTTACCTGGCGATCATATGGTTGTCTTTCGAGAAGAAGAATCTGTAGAGAATGTGTTGCGGAAGCCCGGTGTTGATATGTCAATGTTTATAGAGTGGATGGAGTGTAATAAGCAATATTCCGATGCTAGAACTTTAACCTATGCTGAATTTCCCACAAAATGGGTGTGGCATAATACTGACAAGATATGGACAAGACGTAAAGAAAAAAAGAGTGTTGGTTGGATCTACTATTGTCATGCTTCAAGTGGTGAAAGGTATTACTTGAGGATGCTATTGAATGTTATTAAAGGTCCAACATGTTTTTCTGATCTCCGAACAATTAATGGTGTCACATATACAACTTTTAAGGAGGCATGTTATGCACTTGGTATGCTGGATGGATGATGACAAGGAGTGGATTGAATGCATTGTGGATGCCTCATTTTGGGCTTCAGGACGACAACTCCGTCAGTTATTTGTTACTATATTGTTGTTTTGTGAGGTATCTAATACTTTGAAGTTATGGGATTGCTGTTGGAAGTATGTATGTGAAGATATTCCTACATCAGCAAAGAAAAATTCTCAATTTTCCTCAATTAGAATTGACTTGATAAGCAGATACAAAGTTATGGATTGTCTGAAATCTCTATCATTTTGGAGAAATGTGGGAAATCATTAGATGACTATCCTGAATTTGCCTAAGCCAGACAAGTCTTTGTTGAATGAATGTAACAACAGGCTTCTTCACGAAGAATTGAATTACAATAGAGATGAATTAGTAGTTGAACATGCAGAATTATTCAGTGCATTAAACTCGGAACAAAGAAAAATCTATGATGCAATACTCCATTCAGTTAGAAACAATGATGGTAAATGCTTTTTTATTTATGGTTACGGTGGTACAGGAAAAACTTACCTTTGGAAAACAATTATCACATGCACCTCAGATCAGAAGGGATGATTGTGTTGGCTGTAGCTACATCCAGAATTACTGCATTGTTACTTCCAGGAGGACGAACGGCACATTCTAGGTTTAAAATCTCCATTACTATTTTTAAGGAATCTATCTGTGACATAAAACAAGGAACTCAACTAGCTGAGTTAATCTCAAGGACTTCTTTGATTATTTGGGATGAAGCTCCAATGGCAAACAAACACTATTTTGAGGCTGTTGACAAGACCCTACAGGACATACTTAAATTTTGATTCGTTGATTCTGATAAGAAGCCATTTGGTGGCATGATAGTTTTGCTTGGAGGAGATTTTAGACAGATTTTACCTGTCGTACCAAGGGGAAGACGTGAGGATATAGTGGATTCATGTATAACAGAATCCTACTTATGGAAACATTTCAATGTATATAAACTTACTGAGAATATGCGGTTGACCAAGTTTTGCACCAGCAAATCTGATAGACAAGTTAAATCTGAATTTTCACAATGGATACTAAACATTGGTGATGGTGTAGGAAGTGATCTAAGTGGCGAGTCATGGGTTGAAATCCCACATGATATGTTGCTGATCAGTAATGGTGATGATTTTGGGACAATTGTGGATAGTACTTACCCAGATTTGAATCAGAGAGTTGGTGATCCTCAGTATTTTAGAGAAAGGGCAATCCTTGCTCCCAAAAATGAAATAATTGATGATATAAATAGTTATGTAGTAGACCTAATTGATGGTGAAGAAAGGGAATACTGTAGTGCAGACTCTATTTGTCAAGTTAATTCTTCAGTAGAAGATCAAGAAATGTTATTCCCGATCGAATTTCTAAATTCTTTGAAGTTTTCAGGATTCCAAATCATCAAATCAAATTGAAGATTGGGATTCCAGTGATGCTACTCAGAAATATTAATCAAAGTGTAGGACTTTGTAATGGAACGCGACTAATTATCACTCAGCTTGGAAAATGGTTTATTGAAGGCTGCGTGATCACTGGGTCACACATTGGTGATAAAGTTGTCATCCCCAGGATTATTATATCCCCTTCAGAAAGCAAGTGTTCTTTCCTAATTAAAAGGAGACAGTACCCTATTGCAATATGTTTTGCAATGACTGTGAACAAAAGCCAAGGACAAACTTTGAAGCATGTGGGTCTTTATTTGCAAAGGCATGTATTCAGCCATGGGCAATTTTATGTAGCATTATCTAGGGTTACAAGTAGAGATGGATTAAAATTCTGATTACTGATGATGAGAGGAAAATGAAGCAAAAAATATAGTGTATCGAGAAGTTTTTTCATCCATACAGATATAAAAAAACTGCATTTTTTTCTTGATAGATATAAAAAGATCTACAAATTACAGAAAAAGGGAATAAAGATGAGACAGAATATAGAGAATTGTTTCTAGATTGTTTTACAAAAATTAATTCTCATATTTCTCTTTATACATTTTTAACATATTTCAATAAATATAATTTACTCAAATGAAAAACAAGTGATTTGAGGTGAAATGGAGTATTGATAAGTTGGATCTTAAATATAACCTTAAGATGCCACATAAGCATGACTCAAAAGACAAACTATGTGATGTATAGTTATAGTATTATGCTAAGTGTAAAGAGAAAACTACACAAAAATAATATTTTACATTAATTGATTATTTATGACTTTTTCATGTTCATGAATATTTGCATTGAAAACAGCAAAGCATCTTAAAATTCTCAAATTTTTTCCATCTCAAGACATTATGGCCAAAAGTTTATCAAAACAAAAAAGCCAAATGCACCATCTTTACAGCTCTCATTTTCACTCTCTGTGCTATTAAATTTAGAAAAAAAGTTCCTAACATAATTAAATTCAGAAGCATTTGCTATGCAAATAGATTTAAAAGGTAGAATTTGTATTGCCTAGAATAGATTGGCATATCGTTTGCTTGATTGGTAATGGTACTTGGTATTAAGCTACATGGAAATTTCAAAGAAGCCAAATATAGGTTTCAAATTTGCTATCCATACAAGTCTATTTGTATTAAATCAAATCAAAATATATGTTCCGTGTTATAATGACAATTTGTATGTAAATGTCCCTCTTTGAGCCATGACACATTCAAATAAGGTTTATAATCTTATTTTTAAACATATGGAATATCAGTTGCTATTGGAACTAAATAATCAAATAGGATTTTAGTATGACGTTGAGGCTGCCATAAGTGAAAATTGATGTTCATCGTGCAATAATTTGTTATTTGATTTGTCTTTTGTTATTATTTACTGTTGATTGTTTTGGGTGAGTTCATGAATGGGTTATCCCCTCATTTCCTAATTGCTTTAAATTATGTACTGGTTGTTCAAATGGTTGACTGATTTGGTGTGGCAGTGTTGTATCAATATGCTTCCATTTCTATTTAGAGTCACCACATCGGGCAAGGTTCATATGGTGGACACTTCCAAGGAAGGTGATTGACAAAATCTGGAAAATACACAAGAAAAACAAAACAAATGTTGGGTAGTGCCTATAAGCTTATGCAATTGTTTTTTTTATCACTGGTGTTACTAAAAATAGTTCGTAATCTTTATTAGATTGGTTGTCGGATTATTAAACCAACTGAAAGATAGATCTAAATGGTACACGCCTAATATAAGTAATATATTTTTTTTTTCTTAACTTGATAGAATGTTTCAACAACTTGTGAAGAGCTAAATTTCAAAATTCATGATAGTCCCGTACGCTAAGTAGACAGATTACTAGAGCTTCTTTCAAGTGCTACGTTTGTTTTCTAATATCCCTTAGAATCTGAATTTAGTGTAATTCATTTCCTTCAATATTATTTAGTTTAAAGGTTCTGATTGAATTTGTTATGAAAAGAGGAGTAGATCCCTCTTTTAGTAGGATTCTATTTCTTCCTTTTGTAAAGCTTTGAATTCCAGTCTTTTTTAATGAAATTAGTCATCAAAATTTTTTTTAAAAAAAAGGCCTCCACATTCAACAACTTTTGCCACTTTAAATGGATGCATTTGTTACTTTTTTTTCTTTTCTTTTATTTTTTTTGCCTACATAAGACTTAGATTTATGTGGTTGGATTGTTATTTATTCTATGCAATTAGAAGGCTTGGTAAAGGAACTCACAAACTACACTGGAGTAACATGACTTGCTTGATACTTTCATATTCTACCATAATGTTATCTCAAGGCAGTTTGCCTGATGTGTCCTATCTTGCTTCTTAACAATAAATATGATTAGACTCGATGGTGCTATTATATCTGTAGTAATCCATAAATTATTTGTATAACTGTGTTATTTGTCTAAATGGGGCAGTTGCTTTGAAGATTTGGTTTGCTTTATTTCTCAATTGGTGATTGTGATAGAAATTATAAGTGTGGTTGCAATAGATTTATTCATTTTTTTTAATTACATATCTGTTATATTTTATAGAAATTAGAACTGTGGTTGTAGTACATTTATGCAGGAATAAGACAATAAAGAACAATGGAGTATGTATCCTTCAAGCAAATGCAAATGACAACAAAAAAGACTACTTGGGCTGTTAGAACAAGAGTTCTCAGAATGTGGGAATCTTTTCATTTGCTGCTGGACAATGAAGTTGCAAATCTTGATATGATTTTGTTAGATGATGAGGTATGTAGACATACCAATTTTGAAGCCACATATTCTAATATTTATTTCCATAAAAAATATATATAACAAACAAAATAAATTGATAATAAAATTAATTGTTCAAATGACAGAATCAGCTGATACACGCGACTATAAGGAAGGATTTGATTTCAAAATTCAAACCAATATTGCAAGAAGGTTGTGTATATGCTATAAAAAATTTGAAGGTGCTTACGGTGAGAGGAAACTACAGACCTCTTACTTCGAAACAAATGATTTAATTTATGGATAGCACGTTAGTGACAGATATTGAAGATCGAGAAGTTTACATACGCGCCAACCATTTTGAATTTGCTTCATATTCTGAGATTAATAGCAGGAAGGATGAAATCAAATATTTGATAGGTTGGTATTTTTAAAATGGAAAAAGGATTACTAAATGTAAAATCAAGCATACTAAAGTGTAAAATTAGTGTCATGAGCTTTATATATGCATAGACACACAAACATACGCATGCACATGTACATGTGCACACACACACATAAAAATCAATTATACATATGATATTAATATGGCAAATTTTATTGGATGGACGTTGTTGGCAAAATTATTGCCATGAGTCCCATTGAAACAGTTGAAATAATAGGTCTCATTCACAAGTGTAAAATCAAGATGATCCTTGAAAGGTATGAACTAAACTGAAATTTTTAATATTTAACCGATTTGGTGATACTCATTTGCACTTTTTAAATGAAATAAAAATTTTATGGATGGTGATAATGAAATTGATGTGACCTTATGCGGTAAAGTTGCTGAATTTGACAGAGGATTGAATATCTATTTCAATTCATCACATATAATGATAGTAACTTCTACACTGGTAAAGGAATCAATCGGTAGGTTTCAGTATGTTTTGTATATTTCATCTTATTAAATTTCAAATGATAAATATGATAATTTCTTGATTGTCTATTAGGAAAAGTAGCTCTAACATCAACATACAAAACAAGGATTTACATTAGTCTAATGATTCCTCAGACAGTCAGTTTATTTGACAGGTTTACAAACACAAAACTCATTTAAGATTAAACAAAACATTTATGTTTTACCGATTGCATTTCAGATATGGAACACAAGCAAGCCATATTTACCAACAGAAGCGGCCAAAAGGGAAGTTCAAACGTTGGTTGATCACATTTATTTCCTATGTTTTAATATGTGATGATGAGGAAAAAAAAAACGTCTGTTGGTAGTGCTATATGGACGTGAAGTCCTCCCAAGGAAAGATAGTAAAACCCAGCTTCCCACCCGATTTCAACTCTGGAGAATAGGAAAAAAGATAGAAAATACGGAATAGAAGACGACAACTAACTTTTGCGCTTCCGTTTTGCTTATTCATGTCTCCCACTCAATAGGTAATCTTGAGGACCGGAAAATAGAGGAAGAAAAAACATAGGAAAAATCAATGAAAACCAATAAAAGATAGGAAAAGAAAAATGTAAGACCTTTTCTGATCATTATTTGGAGGAAGACGGCGAGGACAACAGAAAGGATGTCGGTGTCTCTGTGTTTGTTGGTGGGGAGGAGGAAGGCGATGGCAGAGGACGGTGGGAGGTGGCGGTGAGGTGAGCTGTGAAGAGGTAGCTATCCGTGAGGGCTGTTGAAGGTTCGTGATGGTTCGAAAAAAATAAAATAAATAAACACGCTGCTGGAAAAATAATGATAATAATAAATAAAGACCACCGTGGAGTTTACGTTTAACCGATTGATAATATGGTCCGGGTCTAATTTTTTCAGAACGGAAGAAGGTATCAACGTGGTTTGGACTCTTTTTTTAATTTTTTGAACTTGTAAGGTTCATCTATTCTTTGTGAAGAATGGATGTTATATGATTTCAATAAAATATAAATTCTAATAATTATAAAGTATGAACATATTTTAAATTGTACCATCAGTTTGTGTTTGTTACGTGGTTTTAGCACTTTGCTATTTATCGTCCAGGTTTGTTGGACTTTGAAAGTGGGTATAGATGCATTATTATTTATTTCAAGTTAGGCTGTTCATGCATTCATTTCGGAAAATTATTTAGGAGTTATTAGGTGCTATCCTAATTTATTTAAATCGTTATTTACTGTAGAATTTGTAAACAATGTTTGTCACATAATTATATTATCTTATTTATACAGGCTTTTGATCTTAGTGCCTTCTCTATTTGTACTTGTAATCGTTGGTAATTGGTCTTTGCATCACGATGAAAAGCTAAAGCAAGATAGTTATTATTTCTTTTTCATTTCAATTATTGTTATTTTTAATTTTCATCTTCTTCCATTACAATTTTTTAGCAAAACTATTGCTCTTTGGTATACAATATATGTTCTTATAATATGCTTCTTCCGTTACTTATGAGTATAATCCGGATTTTCTATTGCTATCTCCTTATATTGTTGTTACTGGTGTTTTTAAGTACACTTTTGATCCCCTTGATTATCTCTTTAAATATTTACTATTTTTTTTTCCATTATTTACTATTTATTTTTTTCTTGCTATAATGTTTGGATTCATTGGCACATAAATTAATTCTAAAGTCAGAAGTTTTAATAGAGCATCCCTAATATGAATTTGTAAAATGATATCCATAACCGATCCAAGATAACTTATTGAAGTCCTTTTGGATAAAGTATGGTTCTTTTCCATGTTTTTTCTTTCTTTTTTTTCTTTCTTCTTTGAATAATATATGATTTGCAATTTTGCATTCTATATTTCATTCACCTGTAATGCTTGAAACCATGTGTATACCTATTATTTAAATGGAAATAGGTATACGAAGTTAAGAAATGTGAAATTCACCTGTTTTTCATGTGTATTTCATGAAATCCTATCATGGTCCGAGATTAATATATGGACTCCTTTCTTTATGATCTGTTCATATATCAATTTAAATGCTTAAATTGTAAGCCTTTTTTTCCTCGCAAAGAGGTTCTTTTTATTCATTCAAACTGCAGGAGATGGACCAGGTGAAGGTTAGTGCAAGAGGAAATGGGGGAAGCATAATTTGTCATCCGCAGACAGCACTGATGCTCTGGCAGACAAAGATTTGAGAAATTTATCAGAGGAGAGTGATATGGAAAAGGAAAAGTATGTCCCTTTGCTCAAGTTCAACAATGCTGGGGAAAAGTACCTTGAAACTACTAATATTGTCTTTACAGAAAGAAGTAAAGAATATTTTGTACAAATTGACAGTACTCTGTCTCAGAAAGATGAACTTGTTTTGGAAAAGGTTGGGGATCATACAGAAGTCTGTGTGGAACAGAAAGAAATAATGATGAGGAAAATAGTGCATATGAAACTGATCGTAGCCAAAAAAATGCCTTGTAAATTAACCTCTTCTGTTGTACAAGAAAACATTGCTTCGGTGTTTGGAACTGCTGAAACAAACAAAGTGAATAAGAACCTTAGGTGATCATCCTTTAGAAATGAACTTGTTTTGGAAATGATTGGGGATCATACAGAATTCAGTGTGGAACAGAAAGAAATAATGATGAAGGAAAATAATGAATATGAAACTGATCGTATCCAAAAAATGCCTTATAAATTAACCTCGTCTGTTGTGCAAGAAAACATTGTTCCGGAACTGCTGAAACAAACAAAGTGAATAAGAACCTTAGGGGAGCATCATTTAGAATTGTACCACTGATCGTAGGCTTTACATATGAAACTACAATATATGTATTTAAATATTTGGAAAAAGATGTTCTAAAATAAGCAAACTGTCATATGATAGTTCTATATATAATTTCAATTTGAAGACTGAAATTACAACTATACTGGTTACACAATTTCTACTAAAGATCTTGTAATGAGGAATGCACGTTCTTCAATTTTTGTCGGTCTAGTCTTGTTCTCTTTGTTTGGCAAACCACTACTTAAATATGCAGTGTTCATTTGCAGTCTATCCTCTGTTCTCCTCAGGCATCGCAGTAGTAATAACCTTTGAATTTTCTTCTATATTCATTTTTTTCTGTCTCTTTATTTCCTGTGTAAAATATGTAACTTTATTTTTGCCTATTTCCCAGAAAGAAAGCTCTTAAAAGAAAAGGTATTATATATAGATTGATTACCTGAATATTTGGACTTATAGTCTTAATTGAATCTACTTCTTCTGAACCTTGTTTGCTTTTTGAAGCCTGAAAATGTTGACAGTCAATTAATCACCATGCTTGCGAAAAACAAAAAAATGAAATAAACAAATGTAATCTTTTACTTATTGTTTACAAAGACATACCGGTTTTTTGAGATTGTATCCACCATTCTTTTCGAATTGTTCCTCTAATTTTGAGTCTGGAATGAATGTTTTGTTTACCGCATAACTCTCATATTTTTTCTGTGTTTAGAGTTGGTATTTTTACTTGGAAGATAAATTTTTTACTACGAAGCCTTTGTATAGGAATAGGTATTTCTTCCATATCATTATTTTGCATATCAAGCAGCCGAGCAGCAGATGTTGCAGGAATCTTCTCAACCTCTCTATCAAAAAGGATAAAGACTGTAGACCCACTGTCATCTTCAACAACAATATGCACTTTATACCTGTTAATACCTATTTTGTTACTATGACAATATTTCTGTTTATATATTTTTTTTGTTTGTGCTACACAAGTATTTGATGATAAACTATATGCATGTAAATTTATTTCTGAATACAATCATACCTGGCTTTGAATGATTCGCACTTGATTTCCCATACCGAGCACCATAAATAAGTGTCAAGTTTGTTGACTTTCTTTTTGCATATCTCACATGCTATGTAACACCAACCAAATAATTTCCTCACATTTTTTACAGTAGCAATCACTGCGTAGGCATTATCATTCGTATCAAACTTAAAAGTTTAATGTTTGTTGTTGTTTTATAGCGCATCTGTTGGCAAACATCTGCATTTGCACGTTCAAATCCGATGCTTGTTCTGTTTGAAGTTGGTAAATATGGCTTGCTTGTGTTCCATATCTGAAATGCAATCACAAAGTCGGTAAAACATAAATGTTTTGTTTAATCTTAAATGAGTTTTGTGTTTGTAAACCTGTCAAATAAACTGACTGTCTGGGGAATCATTAGATTAATGTAAATCCTTGTTTTGTATGTTGATGTGAGAGCTACTTTTCCTAATAGACAATCAAGAAATTATCATATTTATCATTTGAAATTTAATACAATGAAATATACAAAACATACTGAAACGTACCCATCAATTCCTTTACCAGTGTAGAAGTTACTATCATTATATGTGGTGGATTGAAACAGATATTCAATCCTCTGTCAAATTCATCAGCAACTTTACCGCATAAGGTCACATCAATTTCATTATCACTGTCCATAAAATTTTTATTTCATTTAAGAAGTGCAAATGAGTATCACCAAATCGGTTAAATATTAAAAATTCCAGTTTAGTTCATACCTTTCAAGGATCATCTTGATTTTACGCTTGTGAATGAGACCTCCTGTTATTATAAAACAAATCTAACTCTACAAATTTGTAGGGAAAATAACATTATCTTCAACCTATACATCAAGAACTTATCTCAATTTGCAAGTACCCCAAACAATGGAAATTTTTCAAAGGTACATTATCAAATATAAATACAAAATATCAGCAAATTTTATTATTCATGTTCATCCTTAGACTTTATTTAAAATAAACCAATGATAGATACATGATCCAATCAAGTCGAGTACAACAGCTTCAGACAGATGGAGTAAGCAGGCTGCCAACCAAAGATCAGATGTTCTTGAACAGACACACTATCAATCAAATTTTTGAAAGAGATTTGGAAAAAGATTCTGATATAAAGTTCTGCACAGTCATTGCTACGATCAAAAATATAAATAGCACTTCAGGTTGGTATTATATGGCATGTGAAAAGTGCAAAAAAGAAAGTTAATAAGGTCAACAGCTACTTTTGGTGTGCTGCATGCAACAAAATCTCTGAATTCCCAACTGCAAGGTAAGATATTCCATAATTTTATAATATATCATTCATTTATCATGTTTATGAACTCCCAGTGCTTATAAAGTCTACAATAATCTATAGATATAAAGTACATACAGATGTCGAAGATGATACTGGATCTGCTGTTTTTGTGATATTTGATAAAGAAATGAAAAAAAATTAGTTCAAGTATCAGCCATGGAGCTTCTAAATGTACAAAATGGTGATGCTGAAGAGATTCCTCCTATCATCAACAAACTACATAGCAGGATATATATTTTCCAAATAAAGGTCACGGTCTATAATGTAATTCAAGGTTTTGACAATTATACAATGATCAAGACATTCATTCCAGATGCAAAACTAGAAGAAGAATTCACAAAAAATAAACAACTCCAGGTTAGATATATGTTGGATGATTTAATTACTATGTTATTTAAGAAGTTTAATCTTTAACCATATGCTACCATTACAGGCTACCAGCATTGACAAAGTAGGTAGCACTTCTGCGTCAATTGCACTGCCACCTATACATTCAAAGGTATCTATTAAATAAATATATTATTTAGTTTATATTCATATTTCTGTTACTATTATAGAAAATAGACTTAAACTATAATTTACCACTATTTCAGATTGTTACCATACACAAAACAGGTGAAATATCAAGATCAACTACATTATCAACCTCAAATATTCAGGTCCATAGTAAAACACTTCACTATTGCCTCATTAAATTAATCATATGTGTCTCTTATCTTATATTAATTACATTGTCACTCATGTAGGAACCAAAGAAGAAAAGAAATAGCGGTGACACCAATGACCATTTGGAGATCAAATGCAAATTAATTAAGAAGAATATTGCAATGCAGTTTGAAGACATAATTGATGTAATGTCAAAAAAATATAAATTATTAGAATATTTATAAACAAGTAACTACTAACAAATATATTTTATAATGCAGCCACAACAAAACAACGATGGTGTGGACAAGCATGAGAAGGATGACTCTAAAGAAGAGATTGATCTTAAAAAGATAACTGACGAAAATCACCCAATCCATCAACCACATTCAAACAATCAAGAATGAAATCGTCTATTCTGATGAAGATTGAATGATCTGAAAGAAAGCATTATATGCTAAGATCCTAAGATTACGCTCTATAGTTCACTATAGCTAATACATTATAAACATCTTAAATTGTTGATTTCGATACAATTTCACTGTTGTAGTTTATTTTGATCTAAATTGTTACTTCAAATATTTTCTTTATTTCCCTATTTGCTCAAATTATATTGCAAAATAAATGATTATGTTTATAGTGTGCTTTATATTGAAATCTATATCTATCTTTAAATATTATCAGTAATAAGGATAAACATGTTAATAATTTGTTATTTGAATTGTGTTTTGTTATTATTTACTATTGATTGGTTTGGGTGGGTTCATGAATTGGTAATCTCCCTCATATCATAATTGCTTTAAATTATGTAATGGTTGTTCAAATGGCTGACTGATTTGGTGTGAAAGTGTTGTACCGATATGCTTTCATTTTTATTTAGAGTCACTGCATCGGGAAAGATTCATATAAGGTTCACATGGTATATGGTGGACACTACCAAGGAAGGTGATTGCTTGCCCATGATACCAGATTCTTTTACCGGGATGATAATGTCAAGAAGGACTTGAAGCTTTTTAAGCTCGATTTGAGTGGACGGCTGCTCCGCTGGTCTGAGATGGAAATCTGAGATTGGACAGAAGATCACTGCTCGATGATCTGCGCGATTAATTTTGCTGGATTCGGAGAGGATTGCATTTATTTTAAAAATTCCTGATAACATTTTTCAGAGATTTAAGAGCATAAATTTCATCAAATAGAAATGTCCAACATAAAGAATGGCAGCTATGAATTCATATGGTGTGGGTGGGAAAGGCTTTCAAATGATTCGATGAAGCCTATTTGGTTTGCACCCAGTCTCTGCTAGAAGTTTCCTGGGGAGTTTGTTTGGGTAAATGGCTACGGTTGCTCCTTTATACTTTGGTTCATGTTATTAAAGCTGTAGCTAAGAGTCTCCTATATGAATGCTTACTGTGTCAGATAATGCTATCATGAGGGTTGAAACATACCACAGAATTAGTTTCTGCTTTCTAAAAAAAAGTTTCATTTTTCTTAAATGTCTTCATTAGTTGATGAATCGCCTTTCCATTTTTCTCTCTCAGAATATTCAGCAGAACTGAAGCAACGGAATGAATTTTTTCTCTAATTTCTTTTTGGTGAATGTATGCAAGGACCACCAACAAAGATATTGCTGATTGAAGATCTGATATTATATAAAAATTAATTTATATAATATTTATTATTTTAAATATATATTTATTATTTTATCAATAATGATATTGAGAAGCGAGAGACATATTTATTATTTTAATAATTTAAATAAATATAATATAATAGAGGATGATCTTTTATACTTTTTATTTTTTTCAAATAATCCAACTCAATTTATACATATTGTTGAGGATAAATTTCGTGCAATCGGTAGTCACAGAAGAACTTCAGTGGATGAGTTTTAGTCAAATTTCTTCAGCCGACCGAATTTTTCAGCAGTCGAGTTCCTTCCGAACTTTTCAGCAGTTGAGTTTTAGTCGAATTCCTTCAATCAGCCGAATTTTTCAGCGGTTGAACTTCAGTCGAATTTTTCAGCGGTCGAGCTTTAGTCGAACTCCTTCCATACTCCTTCAGTCGAACTTTCATGAGAGCTGAATTTTCTCCACACTCATTCAGTCGGACGTCTTTCGAGCTTCTCCTTTAGTCGGATGCCTGTAGAAGCCGAACTTTCTCCACGCTCCTTCAGTTGGAAGCCTACAGAAGTTGAACTCTTATCGAACTTCTCCTTCAGCCGAACTCTTTTAGGAGCCGAACTCCTTCCGGATCGCTCCTGCAGTCGGACTCCTTCAAGAGCCGGACTCCTTTCAGAATTCTTCTTCAATCAGATTCTTTCAGAAGCCGAACACCTTTCGAATCGCTCCTGCAGTTGGACTCCTCTAGGGGCCAAACTCCTTCCGGATATCTCCTTCGATCGAACTCCTCTCGGATGATCCCTTCCAGACATATCCCTCTTAGGAGTCCGACCTCTCCTGAAATGGATATACGTTGAGGTTTTTCACCAACCAATGCCCGCTCCCTCGAACTACAGTTGTTGAACCTCGATGGTATAGCCGCCATTACCAGTCTGGCGGCACCTTTTTCTCCGTAACAAGCTCCATGCGGTCCACGATCGGACGATATGGCCATCACTACTAGTCTGACGACACTGCTCTCTCCGTAACCAGCCTCATGTGGCCCATGGTCGGACGACATGACCGTCACTATCAGTCTGGCGACACCACTCTCTCCGTATCGAATTTCATGCAGCCTAGAGCGGTCTGCTACCAGATTGTATGGTCGTCACCATCATTCAAGCTCCATCTATAAAATGGATCCTTCAGATATGTTTTCTCTAGGCTCTCCTCTTCCCTCAAAAGCTCTAAGGTCATTTCTCTTTTCTGAGCACTCCATTTTTGTTGGCCAGAAGAGCTGACTTGATCATCGAAGGGTCTCGTCGGAGCCACCACCATTGACTCCGGACGGAACTTTATTTTACAGGTCACCGACGCTGACCTCGTCTCCCTCAGCTCCAGCTCGATCCGACGTCAATCAAATTTTGCATCAACAGAATTGACGCTAGAGGAATGACCCTCTGTTCTTGAGGTTTTCTTATTTTTAAAGGAGTGCTCGGTGACGATCTCTCTCTTCTCTCTCGAGAGATCCCCTTCTTCCTCTCTAGAGTTCTTTTTTGAGAGAAATGCTTCTCAGGAGAGCTTCGATCCGACGATCGACGGCCTTCATGGCCCAATCCCGTCTGGATCCATCTGCTCCCGCTTCAGCTCTGGTAACCCAGGTTCCATCTGTAGCCGCGGTAGATGCGGAGCAGTTCAACCTGCTGGTCCAGCAGGTTCGTGGCCTCACGAAAATAATACAAGCCATGCATCGGCAGGCCCCGACACCAGCTCGGCCGACGTAGGATTCTCTGGAGCACTGTGGTCCGATACAGGAATGGCCAATTTGGGCCAACCGACCTTTGATCCCCGAGAAGGGGAAGCAGAGGATGGAGGGGTCCTGCTCGGACCATGACTCGACCTAGGGGTAAGCTTCGCACCCATTTCATCAGAAAATCTTGGAGATCAACAATCGTTAAGATCTCTTGGATCAAAGACTCTTAGAAATGAGCCAACGCGAAGAGCTTCATCACACTCCCTCCTCACACGGTAATGACATTTGTACTGACTCTCTTTTTTCGTAGAAAATTATGCAGGAATCGATCCCGTCGAACTTCAAGCTCCCATAGTTTGAGAGTTACGACGGGACCATCGATCCGATCGATCATCTGAAAGCCTTTCGAATAATGATGTTGCTTCACGGTGCGTCAGACGCTATTTTGTATCGAGCTTTTTCCTCCACCCTCAAGAGAGCAGCAAGAAACTGGTACTCGACGCTTAAGCCGAGTACCATCTTATCGTTTGATCAGATGAGCCATCAGTTCGTAGCCTACTTCGTCAGCAGTCGACGACCGTACCGAGGTTTGAATTTTCTGCTGACCATCAAGCAGAATAAGGAAAAATCCATCCAGGCTTATGTCATCCGGTTTAATGCTGCTGCATTGGAGGTCTGAAATTTGGATCAATCAATCGCCATGGCCGCTCTCAAGGGCGGCCTCCAGAAGAATGATTTGCTGTTCTTTCTGAAAAAAAGTACCCTAGGGACTTTGCTGACATGCTAGCTCGAGCTCAAGGTTATGTCCGGGCTGAAGAAGCCCTCAAGGCCAAGGATGATGAAGCCTATGGCGAGCGGCGAATCGGCGGGCCGGGCAGGCCCACCCCGAGTGAAGCTCGATCGCGTTCCCAGACTTCTTTCAGGTGCAAGCAAGCCGGAACTCTCCTCTGGGCTTGGAGGCAGGGAAGCTCCGATGGAAGGGCGCGCCGAGGTTCTCCCCAATGAAGATTTCACAACTACGCCTCCCTTAACGCTCCAAAAATTCAAGTACTGATGAAAATTAGGGAACAACTTTTGAGACCAAAGAGGATGCGTTTCCATCCCAGCAAGCGTAATTCCAACAAGTTCTGCCTTTATCATCGTGACCATGGTCACGACACTAAGGAGTACATCCAACTCCAGGACGAGATCGAAGAGCTCATCAGACGAGGCAGACTTGGCCGATTCCTATGAAGATGGCCTGTAGGATGGAAAGATCGGTCGAGGGCCTTACCGCGGTTTGAACCGCCAAGGGGAGAGGACCATCAAGAAGATCGGCTGTCTCTCGACGTCATTAATACCATCTCGAGGGGACTTCAGTAAGAAGAGCGGATCCGAGGGATCGAACAAGAAATGGAGGACCGAGGAACCCATGACTTTTATCGAAGTGGATGCCCAGGGGGTCCAATTCCCACATAATGATGCGGTTGTAATCTCTTTGAACATTGCCGACTATAATGTACGCCGCATTTTGGTGGATAATGGAAGCTCGGCCGACGTATTGTTTTACGATACCTTCTCGAAAATATCCTTATCCAATGACCGCTTGGGGCCTATGAACTCTCTGCTGATAGGATTCACTGGCAATGCCATACCATTTGAGGGCATAATAACTTTAGCTGTGACTGCAGGATAATGCTTGAAATTGGCTAAAGCGTAGGTCGATTTTCTAGTCGTAAGGACTCCATCTGTCTACAATGCTATTCTCAGTCGATCTGATTTAAATGCACTTCGGACGGTGGTATCAACCTATTATTTGAAGATGAAGTTTTCGATGAGTCACGGGATCGGAGAGGTCAAGAGAGATCAGGTTCTGATGAGGCACTGCTCTTCAATTATCCTACATAAGGAAGAGCGGTCCGACCCTTATCTTGTTGACAGACTGGATGTCCGCGACGACCTTGCTGAGGAGTGGGGCGAGCCTATGGAGGACCTTCTGTACCCTTAAATGATGAAAACATGGAGCACGCGGTGTAGATCGGCTTCAACTTGGTAGACGAGGTTCGGAAGCAACTCATTGCCTTCTTCAGGAGAAACACGGACGTCTTTGCTTGGACCCCAGCAAACATGCCGAAAATCAACGCCGAGATCATGGAACATCGACTGGCTATTGATCCGAAGCATCGGCCGATAAAAAAAAAGATGCACCACCACGCCTCAGAGAGGCAGAAAGCAATCACCGACTCTGACCTTATTTTCAGGAGCACACCATAATGATCCTCACGGACCAACCAATAAAAATAGTCCTTCACCAAATGGATGCCTTCGGAAGAATCGCGAAATGGGCAATCGAGCTCATGAAGTTTGACATCAACTATCGACCTCGGCCATCGATCAAGGCCCAGGTATTGGTCGATTTTGTGCTATAATGCACCATTCTAATTAAAGTCGAGCTTGAATAGATCGAGACTGACGTCCTGCTGTCGCAGTCGAACCCCTCGAGAAAAGTGCTGACCTTTTCGAAGGCTTTTGGGCTCTGCACGTGGATGGTTCATCCAACTCAGTTGGAGCTGATGCGGGGTTGGTCTTGGTCAGCCCCAAGGGAGTCATCGTTAAGTACGCGCTACGCTTCGAATTCCCTGCGATCAATAATGGGGCCAAATTTGAAGCGCTAATAGCTTGATTAAAAATAGTAAGGGAGTTGAAAATAGATCGGCTTCAAGTCTATAGCGATTCTCAGTTGGTGGTCGGCCAAGTTAATGGTAGCTACGAAGCACGAAAGGAAAGCATGATGAAATACCTTGGAAAAGTGAAGGACTTGACTCCGGCCTTCGGCAGTTTCGGCATTCGATAGATTTTGAGGGCAAAAAATGCAAGAGCCGATCTTCTCTCCAAGTTGGCCACTTCAGCCCCATCCGAACTGTCCAAAGAAGTATTTTTGGAGACTCTAAAGTGCCCAAGTCTAGAGGAATCTTAGGTCGTCCTGCAGATGGAGTTTGAGCCGAGCTGGATTGATCCGTTGGTCGCCTACCTCTAGGAGGGAGTTCCTCATGATCTGAAAGAAGCTCGAAAACTCAGGAATCAAGCCTTCCGGTACGTCTTGTACGAGGGCATGCTGTATAAGAGGTCGTACTCGCTTCCGCTACTAAGATGTCTCCGACCTTCAGAGGTTGATCTCGCATTGTGGAAGGTGCACGAGGGACTTTGTGGAAGTCATGTAGGGGTCAGATTTCTATCGCAAAAAATACTTCGGCAAGGGTACTACTGGCCGACCTTATTTCATGATTCCATAGAGTATGTTAAGAAGTGCGACCGCTGTCAGAAGAACACAAACGTACAAAGACAGCTGGCCTTCGAGCTTACTCCGCTAAGTGTACCTTGGCCATTTGCGTAATGAAGAATGGACATGCTTGGCCCTTTTCCGACGGCACCCGGACAGCGAAAGTTCCTTCTGATCGCGATCGATTATTTTATCAAGTGGGTCGAAGTCGAACCACTAGCGAAGATTACCGAGGCTAAGGTATAGGACTTCATCTTGAAGTCGATAGTCTGTCGGTTTGGTCTACCCCGAACTCTCATAATCGATAATGGACGGTAGTTTGCTGGGACGAGGTTCGCCGAGTTCTGTGAAAACCTAAACATCTTCCACCACTTTACATCGGTAGCTCATACACAGGCCAATGGAGATGCTGAAGTGACCAATCGAACTCTGCTGCAAGACATCAAGACGAGATTCGACAGAGCAAAGGAGGCCTGGGTGGACAAATTCTACCACGTCCTCTAGGTATACCGAACCATGCAAAGGCTGTCGACTGGGGAAACTTCATTTGCCTTGACCTTTGACACGGAGGTGGTTATCCCAATTGAACTAAAGCTCCCGTCAGCATGGGTCGTGGCCTTCAACGAGCAGCATAATCCACAGGACCTCAGAGTCAACCTCGACCTACTGGAAGAGAAAAGAGAGGAAGCCCACGTCTGGATGGCAGCCTATAGACGAAAGATGGCCCGGTACTACAACTCCAGAGTTAGAAATAAGACGTTTAGAGTTGAGGACTTAGTGCTTCGGTGAGTCACCATCTCTCAGCCTCAGAGCCAGGAAAAGCTTGTCCCAAATTGGGAAAGCCCGTATGAAGTGGTTGAGGTCGTCCGGTCCAAAACTTATCGTCTGAAGGAGCTCAAAGAAATAGTGCTTCCACGACCTTGGAACACAGAAAATCTGAGGATGTATTATTAATAATCTTCCTTCAATAAAACTCCTTCATTTCAGCATTATTGTTTCCTGGTGCAAGAATTATGTAATGACAGGAAAGAAACGAACGAACGTGGTCATGTTAGGAACAAGAGAACCTCGTCCTAATGCGAGCAAAGTCGAAAGCCTCGTTCATTTTAGACGAGATGGGAAGAGAGGCCCAAGCAACGGTCGTTATGTGCCCCCACAGTCCGTTAGGAATAGGAGGAGAACCTCGTCCTAACGTGAGCAAAGTCGAAGGCCTTATTCATTTTAGACGAGATGGGGGGAGAGGCCCAGACAATGGTTCTTATGTGCCCCCACAGCCCGTAGGAGCAGGAGGAGAACTTCGTCCTAATGCGAGCAAAGTCGAAGGCCTTGTTCATTTAGATGAGATGGGGGAGAGGCCCTGACAACGGTCCTTATGTGCCCCCACAGTCCATTAGGAACAGAAGGAGAATCTCATCCTAATGTGAGCAAAATCGAAGGCCTCGTTCATTTTAGATGAGATGAGGGAAGAGGCTCTGACAACAGTCCTTATGTGCCCCACAGTCCATTAGGAACAGGAGAAGAACCTCATCCTAATGCGAGCAAAGTCGAAGGCCTCGTTCATTTTAGACGAGAGATGGGGGAGAGGCCCAGACAACGTTATGTTGTCCCACAGTCCGTTAAGAACAAAGAAGAATCTTGTCCTAATGCGAGCAAAGTTGAAGGCCTCGTTCATTTTAGACGAGATAAAAAGGAGAGGCCCTGACGGTCTTTATGTGCCCCCACAGTCCGTTAGGAATAGGAGGAAAACCTCGTCCTAACGCGAGCAAAGTTGAAGGCCTCGTTCATTTTAGACGAGATAGGAGAAGAGGCCCTGACAACAGTCTTTATGTGCCCCCACAGTCCATTAGGAACAGGAGGAGAACTTCGTCCTAACGTGAGTAAAGTTGAAGATCGAGCTTCAGAGTCTATAGGAGATAAGATCTTCTTCAACCTCGGCCAGAGATAAAATCATTTTCAAACGTCGAGTCAACCTCGGCTAGAGATAAGATCTCTTCCGAGCAACCGAGCTTCAACCTTGGCTAGAGATAAGATCTCTCTTGAGCGACCGAGCAACCTTGGCTAGAGATAAGATCTCTTCGAGCGACCGAGCTTCAACCTCGATCAGAGATAAGATCTCTCTCAAGCGATTGAGCCAACCTCGATTAAAGATAAGATCTCTTCGAGCGACCGAGCTTCAACCTCGATCAGAGATAAGATCTCTCCGAGGAACCGAGTCAACTTCAGCTAGAGATAAGATCTCTTCCGAGCATCCAAGTCAACCTCGGTTAGAGAAAGATCACTCCCGAGCGTCCGAGTCAACCTCGACCAGAGATTAAGATCTCTTCTGAGTGACCGAGTCAACCTCGGTTAGAGATAAGATCTCCTCCGAGCTTCAACCTCGGTCAGAGATAAGATCTCTTCCGAGCGATCGAGTCAACCTCGGCTAGAGATAAGATCTCTTCCGAGCAACCGAGCCAACCTTAGCTGCAGGAGATAAGATCTCCTCCGAGCTTCAACCTCGATCAGAGATAAGATCTCTTCCAAGCGACCAAGTCAATCTCGGTCAGAGAAAAGATCTCTTCCGAGCGCTCGGATCAACCTCGGCTGTGGGAGACGAGATCCTTCCGACCCTCAACTTTAACTTCAACTTTGGCAGGAGATAAGATCTACCAAGAGCTTCAACCTCGGCTGCAGGAGATAAGATCTCCCCCGAGCCAACATCGGTTGTAGGAGATAAGATCTTCTCCAAACTTCAACCTCGACTGCAGGAGGTGAGATCTCCCTCGAACTTTAACCTGAACCAGCGTAGAGCCCTGAAGAGGTTCTTCACCTTCGGTAGTCGTTTTTTCTGCACTCTCTTTCTTCGAGTTTCGAACTCGAAAGTGGGGAGGACTATTGTTGGGGATAAATCCCGCTCCTACCGAAGTCCAGTCCGATGCTCAGCCTAATGCAATCAGTAGTCATGGAAGAGCTTCAACGGAAGAGCCTTAGCCGAACTCCTTCAGTCGACCGAACTCCTCAGCGGTCGAGCCTCTTCTGAACTCTTCGATGGTCGAGTCTTAGCCGAATCCCTTCAACCAGTCGAACTTCTCAGCGGTCGAACTTCTCAGCGGTCGAGCTTTAGTCGGACTCCGACGAGAGCCAAACTTTCTCCATACTCCTTCAGTTGGACTCCCACGAGAGCCGAACTTCCTCCGCACTCCTTCAGTCGGATGCCTTCCAAGCTTCTCCTCTAGCCGAACGCCTGTAGAAGCCAAACTTCCTCCGCGCTCCTCCAGTCGGACGCCTACAAAAGTCAAACTCTTGCCGAACTTCTCCTTCGACCGAACTCTTTCAGGAGCTGAACTCCTTTCGGATCACTCTTGTAATCGAATTTCTCTAGAAGCCGAACTTCTTCCGGATCGCTCCTGCAGTCGAACTCCTTTAAGAGCCAGACTCCTTCCAGAATTCTTCTTCAATCAGATTCCTCCAAGAGCTGAACTCCTTTTGGATCGCTCCTACAGTCGGACTCCTCTAGGGGTTGAACTTCTTTCAGACATCTCCTTCGATCGAATTTCTCCTGGATGATCTCCTCCAGACGTATCCCCCTTAGGAGTCCGAGCTTCCCTAAAATGGATATACGCCGAGGTTCTTCACCAACCAACGTCCGATCCCTCGAACTACGGCTGTTGAACCTTGGCAGTATGGCCGCCACTACCAGTCTGACGGCACCTTTTCCTCCGTAACAAGTCCCATGCGATCCACGATCGGATGACATGGCCACCACTACCAGTCTGACGACACCGCTCTCTCCGTAACTAGTTCCGTGCGGCCCACAATCAGACGATATGGCCGCCACTATCAACCTAGCGACACCACTCTCTTTGTACCAAATCTCATGCGGCCAAGAGCGGCCCGCTACCAGACGGTATGGTCATCACCATCATTCAAGCTCCATCTATAAAAGGGACCCTCCAGATATGTTTTCTCTAGGCTCTTCTCTTCCCTCAAAAGCTCTAAGGTCATTTCTCTTTTCTGAACACTTTATTTCTGTTGGTCAGAAGAGCTGACTTGATCGTCGGAGGGTTCCGCTGGAGCTACCATCATCGACTTCGGATGGAATTTTATTTTGCAGATCACCGACGACGACCTCATCTCTCTCAGCTTCAGCTCGATCCGGCATCAACCAAATTCTGCACTAACACATACTATTCTTCAATCCATGACAAACTCTTACCACTATTATTTTAAATTATAAATTATATATATATATATATATATATATATATATATATATATATATATATATATATATATATATATATATATATATATATATATATATATATATATTCTAATTTGAATGTCAAATTTTTCTATATCTATATTTGCAAAATTAATAGGCCGGGCAACGCTCGGGCATTGTGCTAGTTTCTTTGAATCCCAATTTCCTTCATCTATCTACCTTTAAGGATATGAGCATCTTAAATCACGACTTTATCCGTAAATGTATAACTAATGAAGATAATCAAACTAACGTAGCCAAATGTGAAAAAAAATAAATATAAAAATTCTAATTATATTATGTATAGCTTTTAAAAAGAAATATGGAACTTTTTGTTTTTACAGTCTTGTCCTTAAAAAGAGTGACTGGAACCCAATTTATATTTTCTAAGCCATGATTTTGATAATTTAATTTTGAATATAGTTTATTTAAATAAGAATTAGTTAATTTATTGTATAAGAGCTGGAAGGGTATTTTTTTTGAAAAAATTATAAATAAAATTAGAATGAGATATTTTTCAAATTCAAGCAAGTTTTTGTATATTGATTTATAAATTAATGGATTGAGAAAAAAATAAATCCAGGCCTAATTTTTTATTTATTTTATATGGATTTGTACTCAGGATTTCAAGCCAATAGAGGTTTTACTTGTAAATTATATAAAGCTGAAAAGATAGGATAAAGAATGAACATCCAAATAAAAATAAAAGATGGAGAGAAGAGAGAAAAATTAAAAAAAGGAAAAAAAGAAGTTCTCAACATATTGAAAAAAAGATAAATTCTTGTCATATTATTTTTTAATTATACTCATTTTTCTTCTTAATCATGAATATACAACCTTCTTAGTCATTCAGAACCAACTCTAATGGTTCAATCGGCATTGCCGCAACTACCATACCAAGGGTCTAGGATTAAGTTTTAAGGGTTTGTGGTGACACGTTGAATTGGGTCCAAATTCATAGCCAACTAATTTATGAGAAACCCAAATTTGATCCGATTATGAAAATCCTGATCCGAACCGATTTATTCAAGATAAATGATAACTTTATAATTTAAGGGTTTGTCCAATCTGGTGACATATTGAATTGGGTCCAAATTCATAGCCACCTAATTTATGAGTGTTGGTGCAGAAATTGGTCGTCGCCGGAGGTCGCTGGAGTCGAGGCCGCCGAGGTCGCCGCCGGGGACCTGCAAAACAAAGTCCCGTCCGGAGCCGGTGGGGGGTGGCTCTGGCAGGACCCTCCGACGGTCAAGTCAGCTCTGGCCAACAGTAATGGAGTGCTCGGAATGAGTTCCTGAGCTTAGAAAAGAGGAGAAGAGCTTAGAGATCAGAGAGCTTAGAGATCAGAGAGCCTAGAGATCAGAGAGCTTAGCCTTAGTGTGTCGGGAGGATCCTTTATATAGTGGAGCTTGATGGTGACAACTGCAGCCGCGTGCTGGCGGGCTGCTCGAGGTTCGGCGGAGTCAGTCTCATGGGCTGGTGCCGTGTGCGGTGGATTGAGGGTGACAGCCATCGCCGCCTGACAGTGGATCGCTATCGCTTGCGGCGGACTGACTGATGGTACGGTGGACTGATGGTGCGGCGAACTGACTGATGGTGATGGTTGCAGAGCTTGCCGAATGAAGGGTCGAAGGCCTTCGTCGTGTGCCCATTTCGGAGGAGTTCGGGCTCCTGAAGAGGAAGATAGGAGGGAGTTCGGCACCCATAGGCATCTAACTGGAGATATGCAGCTAAGGCTCGTCCGCTGAAGAGTTCGGCTGCTGAGAATCCGAAGCTCGGCCGTTTGGGGTTCGGCCGGCTGTTGGACTTCGGCTAAGGCTGGGACACTTGAGAGTTCGGTAGGTGCTCGGTCGGCCGAAGTTCGATGAGGGCGACCGCTGAGGAGTTCGGCCGAGTAACGACTGCTGAGGAGTTCGGGCTCCTGAGTGACGACCGCTTGGGGATTCCGCTAAAGCCCGTCCGCTGAGGAGTTCGGCCGCTGAGAGGACTTCATTGAAGCTCGGCCGCTTGGAGTCGGTCCGAAGGAGTTCGGCCGCTGAGAGGACTTCATTGAAGCTCGGCCGCTTGGAGTCGATCCGAAGGAGTTCGACCGTGGGGAGTCTGAAGGAGTTCGGCCGTGGGGAGTCCGAAGGAGTTCGGCCGCCCAGGAAGTTCGGTCTCGACGCTGGGAGTCCGGGGGAAGCTCGGGAGCTGACCAGTTCGGCCTGCTGGAAGAAGCTCGGCCGCTGGGAGTTCGGCTGAAGCCCGTCTGTCGAAGCTCTTCCGCGGCTACTGGTTACATTGGGCTGAGCGTCGGGCCGGGCTTCGGCAGTAGCGGGATTTATCCCCAACAATGAGAAACCCAAATTTGATCCAATTATGAAAATCTTGGTCCAAACCATGAGACTCATGTTTTAAAATCACCTATTTATGCCTAAAATGACACGTCATGCAAGGCTACATTTGGAAAGTCGTTGCCTATGATTGGACGTAATTTCATCCTCCAACATGCAAGGTTATACCATTGGATTACCAAATAATATGCTCACAAGCTTGATGTTGGATGGTTCGAGCACCGAAAACAACGTCCTAAATGGAAAGACTTGTGTTATATTATCACACATTTATTTCTTTGTATTTGTATTTAATCACTGTTTTAGTTTTGCTTAATTAATTAATACTAGTGCAGCAACATCGATCATTGGATACTCTTTGCTAGATCTATGTCTTAAATGAAAAGAACGTTATTAGCATGCTCTTGGCAGCATGCATGCAACATATATGCAGCACTCCACGCACGCTTCCAGTTACGTGCTGCCAAATTAGCATGCAAATTGCAATTATATGTCTCCTTTTATTTTTTTATATATTAAAAAAAGAAAAAAAAAGAAAAAAGAAAAAAGGAAAGTCCACAGCTCCTAGCTGTATTTTGAGGTGACATTCGAAGGGGACGGACCATTACATTGTTAAGTTTGAAATATTTAACTTCACGCCATGGTCTTATTTCTTTTTTTTGGTAAGGGAGCTGATCGATATTATTATTATAGAAAAGAGCATTTACACCATCTACCATGAACCAGAGAGAAGTGGCACAGCGAACGGCAAAATAAACTTGAATATAAATAAGCCCGTCTGCTTAATTTGCTAGTAGTTATTATGTCACTGCTTGGAGGTCCTGCACCAAATTTATATTAAAAAAAAGAAAAGAAAATGGTATGGCCTATGCTAGGAACGTCGAACTTTGTATTAGTTTGAGTTTTAGAATCAAACGGGAATCCACAATTTTGCTATCAGCTGGAGTCCTTTGGGGTTGATTTTATTGTAAAAGATCATTTTTTTTCATGCATCAATAATGTGATGATGGAATAGATTCTTTTCCTAAGAGGCCATTTGATCGGAGGTAATCTGGCATGAAAAAATATTTTTCATATTAGATTATCATATTTCATATGAAAAGTGAAAGAAAAAGATAATAAAAAATTGATGGACTACATACTTATTTTTTTGATAGAGGTGGTAAAAGAAATACAATGGAAGAATTGATATTTGGTAAATTTTCGAGTGGTGGTAATTCATATTTGATAAAAATATCCTCAATAAAGCTGCATATGTAATCATTGACTTTATTTTAATGTCCTTCAAATTTTATTCAATAAATTTTTTTTATAAAAAAATTAAGATGAAAATGATTTATATAAAGGGTTATGTGATTATAATCATCATATAAATACTAATTAAAGATGATGATACTATTTTAGTATTAAAAAAATATTTTATATTGAAGGATATATTTATAACTTTTATCATATTTTCATATAGAATTACGTTCAACCAAATGTAATAATTCTTTTTCGATGTCATTTTACGAAGTAATTTTTTTACCAACTAAATATAATAAATATTTTTTTCTCCATAATAATTTTTTAAGATAAACGATTTTCATGAATTATCAGATTATCCCGTAATCTGACATACCTCAATCAAATGGATCCTAAAAGAAAAATCAAAGAATACTACTTACTAAATCAATATGGTTCCAATCAGAAAAAGAGACCCAATAACAATAACATGAACCTAAACCAACCAAATTATTGGTGTCATTGTTGGGGTGGCATCTCCGCCCGCCTCTTCATTGAATCAGGCAATCATTACACTTAATTTACTCTAAGTTGAATAACCAGCCACCATGCTTATCTTTGAGAGAATAGAAGGCCATTAATGTTCTGATTTCATAATGAGAACGATTTTTTGATGTTTGATTCCGTGCATCAGACACCTGCAATGAAATATCTAACGATCATGATTATTAGTGTCATCATTTATACATTTAATCGTTAGCATATTCTTTGTTTCATGGATTCCGCCGCGGGAGGGCTAGAGGTAAGTGTGGCTTAGAATTTTTAAATCTAGATGCAACAAGCATTGAATGGATTTCATATGACCTTCCAAAAGCGAGAATATATCAACCAAGATCTTATGATCTCATGGTTAGAGTATCATGTTAAATATTCGAGTAGTTGCACAAATGAGTCATATATATTTATCATTGGTCTAAATATGAGGCCCTTAAAATTGAAGATGCATTTGGTTATTATTTTTTTATTTTTTTAAAAATTATTTTTATTTTTTTAATTTTTGTTACTAAATAAAAGCAAAAAGAGCAACCACCTTGCTATAAAGCAAAATGCATATTTGGTGCTAACAAACCCATCTTCAGATAGAAAATTTGTTATTATAATAAGTTTGATACTCAGAAACCAATAAAAGTCCAAATACCTATTTCTTTCCCTAAAAATCCATCTAAACCCCACACTTAACCCTCCCTAAAAAATGCATTAAAATCTAACTTTTTAACTCAGGAAGAGAACTCATATCCGAAACTTGATTAAAAGTAAAGAATATGAAGAAAAACAAATCGGTCATAAATCAAAATACAATAATGGAAAGGGTTCAAAATAAATCCAACTTTGAATGATCGAAAACCTCAAAAAAATAGAGAGAAATCATCTAATCTACGAAGAAGACATAAAATCCAAAAACTATCTCATTTCTCTTAGGACTTTGACAACAATGAATATGTCAAAAAAAAAAAAAATTCTACTTATTGAAAAGAGAGCATAACATTGTTCGTACTCATCGGCCAGGAAGACGGGGTTGAGAACATAGGAGAAGGAAGAGAGAAGGGGATAGGAAGGTGAAGAGCTTGACGAGAGAGAAGAATTTGGAGGCATTTTAGATATGAGAAAGCAAATTTTAGAAAGTAAAAAAAAATAAAAAAATAAAAAGCAAAAATTTTGTACTTTGCAAAGTAATTATTTTGGTCTTTTTGATTTTTTGATTTTTTACTTTTAATGATATTATCAAATATTACTTTTTTATTTTTATTTTTTTAAAATTAAAAAAAATAAAAATATTTTTTTTAATCAAATGCATCTTTAGTAAGTGGCCAATCCACTCATGTTCACACGTAAACCATGTCAAAAAAAATTTGACGACATCCAACATAAAAATTTGATCCAAACGTGCGATAATGTTTCATGTGATGCCCTCTAAGGTGACAGTTCTTTTGCCACGACTGAAATGTTTTTTTTTGGCCAACAGGTCAACCATGACGGTGATGGAAATGAGTTAATTAGGATTTTGCATTGTGTTACCCGCAATGGCCCATGCAAACCCTTTTTGCATCGTTGTGCCCGCCATAGCCTAAGCAAACTCAAACAAGAGACACAGGCTGTCCGCATCGACCATATCCATGACCGACAAAGATGTGGCAAATCTTCCCCGCGAGAGCAAGAGACGCGGCCACCCTACTAGCCGTTCCACTTGTCTTGCACCATCCTAATAATTGTTCTTGGAATATTAACTTATCGATTGCTGCAATCTAGAACCTCATTCAAATAGTGAGTCAAAGATATTATTTAATTTTTTTAATCTAATATAAGTATTTAAGATTCATCTAATGTATGAATAAAATATATGTCTATATGGATCCTCATATATTTCTTTCATTTAAGTCCTTAAATTCTTGCTAAGTAAAATATTCATCCTGCAGCATCCTTTACTCCATATATACTTGATGCAGGGTAAGAGACAAATTTGCTATAATATTATTTATTATAACTCAAAATCTTAATAAAAAATTAAGTCAAAAAAAATATTATTTAAACTTTTTAGTCATACATAAATATCAAAAATAATTTCATACATAATCCATATAAAATTAAATATGTATCTACATGAGCCTTCATAACCTATTCTTGGCTACCTCTTTTCAAAGAAGTTGCACCGTTAGTTCACCTAGTTGAGCTTCAAACTTATAATTGAGTGAACAAATATGATGTACATATTAACAAGGATGAATATTGTGGTTCGATAGTTTTGTTAAGTATCATGAAATGGTGGTATTTGAAAATAATATTTACTCTCTTCTAACGTTTCTAAAGAAAATAATTGCAGCCTAGTCGTAAAAAATGGAAATACTTTGTTAAAATAAATATGAAAGAATATGTTTTCCCTAAAGATAAATGATGAATGGATGGTTCACCAAAGGAAAACATTGGAGGATAAAGGGATGGAAAAGACTAAACTTACTCATTGCACTTTTTACGATGAATATTAATATACTTATTATTATTCCTTTGATGATTTACTATTTTCTTTCCTTTGTTTCTTAAGCATTATAATTATTTTTCTTCTCAAGAAAAAAATATATTATAAAATTTGTTGTCATCACAAAGACATCTTTTAATATATATATATATTTTAAAAAAAAATTTGCAATTCCCCTACCTTTTTTGCTACTCCAGTTTTCAGTATTTTTCATATATGTGTTCTAACTCGGTTTAAAAATTTAGTTTTGGTTTCATTTTGATTCAAGTTGCAAAGTTTCAAGTTCTACCTCCTGGTTGTTTTGATAAAAAAAAAGTTTAAAAAAAAATCTAAAAAATTAAATAAAAGAGAGAAAATAAAAGAACCTAAAAGAAGTTATAGTTTTGAGTATTTTCTATTATTTGCATAGTTTCGGCAATATTATGTTTATATTAATATTGCAAACAAGTGAAAATATATTGCTATTTTTTGTTGTGAACATATGATGTATGATGTAATATATTTCATTCTTGGCAAGAAAGTTCATTATATCTGCAGAGTATCGCATGCTTTCATTTTTCCTCGATTCTATACACATATTTCAAATTTTAGTGGATCGGTTGCCATCATTTGTTCTCACATTATTGTGATCCAGCTCAAGTAAACCATAAGCTCAGCCTCTTCGTCTCTATCACCTTATCATAATCCTTTCATGGTGTATTAAAATATTCATATAGGATTGGATTGAAATTTTTTTAAAATTCTTAGATTGGGTGACCTATTTATGCATGACCTTAGATCAACCAACACCATGCATCCAAATCATGCAGGAATTAAAAAAGAAAAAAAAAACTTGCATGGACTTCCTTTTCCTTCGTGTAGCTCATAAGTTAAGATGTTGGTTGAGTTTGGATTTGATCTTAGAAAAATGCATGATGGACAAATATGCCCGATTTCGATAGGATTTTTAGACCAATCACATAGAAACATAGAAATAGACTCTTAGGACTTGTGTGGATGATTGGACTGAAAAATTTATAAGATTCGTGAGTTAGACTAATATAATCAGCAAAATCAAGTTAGATTGAGCCTATATTCTTAAATATTTAAGATGCCTTTGGAGTGGATCAACCTAAATCCCGCATGAAGAGGAAAAAAAAAATGGAGATGCCATTTTTTTCTCCAAGATTTAGGTCACTCCACTCCAAAAATACTTTGGATATTTATCATTATAGGCTTAATCTAACTTGATTTTACTAGTTGTACTAATTTAATTTACAAATCTCATAAATTCCCTACCGGTCTTTTCTTCGTTGTTCAGATCTTGTCGGCATTTGTTTCAATTTGGGCCATGATTTCAGTTCATGGCCCAGGATCCCCCAACCGATTGAGAAGCTTAAACTCGTGGTGGAATAATATTAGTTCACTTTTTAATATATATTTAATATCTACGGTATTTAAAATTTTAAATAATAAAAATATTTTTTTAAAAAAAATATGATATTTTTTTAAAAAATTTATGATATTCTTGTGGAAAACATAGCATTTTATTAAAAAATGTTATGACTTTCGTGAAGAAGTATTATAATTTTTAAGAAGAAATGTCATAATACGGTATGAAAAAAAATATAATAAATATATATGAAAAAAATATTATGATATTTTTTAAAAAAAAATTATATTATTTTTTTATAAAAATTATGATATCTTGAATAAAATGTTATATTTTTTATGAAGATTATAATTTTTGTAAAGAAGTGTCGGATATTTTCATCATTCAAAGGATCAAGGAAAAGAGATAGTGCAACATTGTTGCATTATGCAATGCACAAAGAATTTCTCTTAAACCCGAATCGAGAGGCCATATAGGTCGGGAAGTTTAAGATGGACACGGCCGGAGGTCATGTAGGCTCTCCAAACACGTGCAAAAAGTGAGACAACCCAGACCCATCACTATTACCAGGTCATCTGGGCTCTCCAGACACGTGTACCGATTTCCCCCCAAATGGGGTCGGATCAAGATCCCCACCCGAGAGTTTGTTCACGTCTCGAGGAATCCACGATTAAATCAGGGTTAGAAAGCTTAAATAGGCATGCAATTTGATTCCGGGTCAGCTTTGAGCTTTTAGGATGCTGGACCAATAGAATAAGGATCTAACAATGGACTTGCAATTCAGGTTTATTAGGCCTTTAATTATTGCTTCAAATTACGTACAATCATTATTAGTTTAGGAAAATCATGTGCAAACTAGCCAGTTATGTGATGAACCAATTTGGTAAAGATATCAAAAATATGTTATTCTTTACCTTTTTTTTTTTTTTCCTTGTTCTGAGACATGCAATGGGCACCTCACCATATATATATCCACGTTCAGCAATGGACTAACAGCATGGAGACGGAGGTGGGAAGATGGAAAGTGGGAAAGAGAAGATCTCCCACGAGCCAAAATTAATTTCTGATGCTTGAGCTAAAATATGAATGGCAAGCTTTTTCATGCATATTGTAGCAAGACGTCAAATAAAAAGGATATCGAAGAAAATAAAAATCAATGTAAATTTAGGATTTACATAAAAAATATTTTAAATTAGAGGAAAAAAATATAGATAAAAAGATAAAAATATTTTATTATTTTTAATTTAAAAATTACAGAATATAAGATAAAATTTCTAAAAAGACACTCACACCTCTAAAAACAACATGTCTCACCAAATACAGGTACATAGAGATAAAATGGAAAGTTCTTTATTAATTCTATGGCCAATGTTGATCTAAATGCAAGACATCTTTATAATACAAAATATCGAAAATATTGATAAGAAGTGGGACGATAGAAAGATAAATTCTATTTATGCGGAAATTGAGATGCATCAGCTCCATTAAATTAATGCATTAATGTTTGACAACGTAAAATAATTAACCTGCTTTAGGTTTTAGCACGATCATGAGTCACCAGACAGCCACACATTTTTACTTATCATACGACAAGAGGGACAGGGCAACATAAATAGATGTGCTTCGGGAGGCTTAACAATGACAAGAACTGGATTTTCCTTGAATCCCTTCATATAAACAGCAGCAACAGAACAGAGTGGATGGCACAACATTTAATAAAAAAAAAAAAAAAAAAATCATCCATTCCTGAAGTCAACTCGTTATTTTTAATATAATGATTTGGTTCTTAAAATATTGGATGATCTCTTCATGCTTGATCGAGCTTTATCATCAGTTTCAACATTAAACAAACAACCAGATGCGATAATGTTTTGCGGCCGGCACTCTAAAGCACCGATGACTACCACATTTCAACTCATGACATCGATAATGCTGTGCTTATTTTATATTCATTTGTTATTTGCTTGTTGTAGGGATAATGTAATCATTTTGGCTGCATTCTTGAAGTAGCAAATAGCTATTTATAATTGAAGGTTTAATCCTTCATTATAGATCTTATTGTTAAGAAATAATTGTGGGAATTACTTTCCGCTTTGGTTCGTACGTCGCATCTTTACTCGTATATTCCACTGTTGTTGAATCCAAAAAAAACTTTTTATGCTCTTCTTTCTATCACTTCTCCTCGCTATTCTTTGTTGCTGGGATCAGGATCTTCCCTTATTGGCCTTTCATCGCCATCTCCACCCACGAACATTTCTCTAGTCATGGCCGTTGGGCTCATTAACTACCGCATCATCATGTCCATTTTTTATTTGTACTCCTTGTAATGTCTTTTTTTGAGGGAAAAGGAGTACTCCTTGTAATGTCTAACTCATTTGCAGCATGTCACATTATCCAACATGCAACGTGCATGTTCTTCAAATTTTTTACAACATAGCAAGAATAACCGTTTGCTACCTTCTTTTCTTTCTTTTTTTTTTTTTTTTTTTTTTTGGCACAATATATGGAACAGAAACAAACAAATAAAAGTGAAAAACAACAAAACATAAAACAGCACAGTATCTAAAAATCATGAACATAGCCTTATAAGCTCGATGCATCTGTTTGCAGTTGAAGATTAAACCGTGGAGGAAGAATAGATTCAACATGAAACTCTTTTTTGATTGAGATTTTATACGAAACTCACTATATTAATACCCGCCAACCAATCCAACACAAATTTGACCTCGCTTGATATATGTTCAGCTCTAAAATAATGTAGCGAAAAAAATAATATACTGAATGTTACAAAGCAAATTCGGAACAGAAGCCATAGAATGCATTAGAGCATCAATCCATATAATAACAAAGACCGAATCACCTTCCAAAATTAATTTCTTGCTCTATAAATACTCGATGGCGTTGATGAGTCCTTCCCAAGCTGCCTTTACCCTTGCTATTGGCAATATAAAATTTTCTCAAACCAGCTATAAGCATAAGGCCATCATGGTCACCAACAAATGAAGCCAATTCCACCTTGATTATCTTGTAAAAACCCATCAAAGTTAATTTCGAACAATTCATAGAGAGGAGGCACCAAAAGACGGGATGAAGAGAGGAGCTATCGAAGCTACAGATGTTGGGGCCATCACGATTAAGATAAAAAAAATCTGAATCCAATCTTATAATGTATTTGGCAATCAAGGGTGGATTAGAAACATTATTTTAAAACATTCGGATATTTTGCATTGACCAGAGCATCCAAGCAGCATGAGCAACAATCTGCATCATTAAGTTGCTAATAGAAACGGTAGAATCCGATAGAGCTTGCAATGAATTGTAAGAACCATAGCATCCAAACCCAAGAGATCATCCTCCATGTTACTCGTGTTTTTTCGAGAAGCTAATATATGGCTAATCTAGCTCTTAGGAGTGGTGATTTGGTTGATTCATACTTTGCAGGAATCTTGCAGGCTAATTGCAGCTCCGCTCCTTACATAAGGAAGTGTTGAGAGTGTATTTTCTCTACTTCTCAAATGCTGCAGGCTGGATTACGGTCTTCGCTTTGGTCTCTCGACACCATAGTCAGGGCTGTTTGTTATGTATGATGACCACCATTCCGTTCTTTACATTCTGAGTCAGCTGGTCTCGACTCCAGGTTATTTCTTCTACAACCTTAGTTCGATCTTAGTGCATACTTGCTTCGGGTCTTTAGCTACGGGGCTTTCAAACATGGCTTAAATACTTCATCACTCGGAGGCCTCTAATGTTCGCTTGCCACGTTCATTATATACTCAACAATTGCAGACGTTCCTCTAATTTTGCCTTGCATCAAGCAGGCCACGAGTAACATTAATTATACTTTCTTAACTCTCGTGGATGGTTTGGTGAGGACCTTTCACCTTTATTTTATATACTATGTTAAACTTGCTTATTAATCAAGCTCTCAGCTCCTCTTCTTACTTTTAACCAAAAAAAAAAAAAATAAAATGGAAAAGCATGATTATTCTATTCCTGGACCTTTCCGACCTTATCGGGATCCCATTCCCGGCCTCAGGGAAAAGATGCCGTTTATCCATCTCAGTTGGTATTTGATGAGTCTGGAGTTCACGGCAGTCTAACAAAATCCCCAAAAAAAATACACGAGAAAATCCACCCAACTAAAAAACCTCTCACCATCGGTGCCTCCATCACAAACTACCACTCCGTACTTCAAATAACCAGGCGAGCAAAATCAGTCAATCCATCGGATTCTATTTCCACGGTCTTGATCGACTCTCTTAACCATGGAAATTACTAATCGTGTATTCCCATTTCCGGCTCATCCACGCCCGCGATCGATTCTCATCAACGGCAGTGAAGGGCACGAGAAAAAGGCCACTTGCTCGGTTGCTCCCCACTCTTTAGTCTTTATTTATATTTTTCTCCGCCAGATCCTCCCCACCTCTCTCTCTCTCTCTCTCTCTCTTGCGGGCGGAGTTCCGCCGCTCCAGTATCAAGGAAGTCTCCGTAGGTATTTTCCGGCTCCTTTCGCGCTGCCGGAACCCTAACCAAGTACCTTAGGAAGGCTCCGATCCTGTCGACATGGCCGCGGCCAACGCTCCTATGACCATGCGGGAAGCCTTGACGGTGAGCCCTATCCCTTTCGCTGCTCTCTTTCTCCATTTTTGTCTGCCTTTATCATTTTTTGAATTGTTTCCAATCCGGTTCGGGAGGTGCAGTTAGGGTTTTGAAGTGAACTATAGCGACCTTGTTTGTTGTTTCGTGGATAGGATCGATCTCAAATTCGTTTATTATTATTATTTTTTCATTTCTTTGTTTTTCTCCTTTTTGGCGAGTTATTGTATGGATCTGGGATCTGCTCCGATCTATGGAAGGAGATTGCGATCTGGTTCGGGATGATCCCAGGGATCTGACATTCTGGTTACTGGTTTAGCCAAATATTGCTTCTTGAGCTGTCGAAGGGATGGAGGTTTCTTTCCTCAGTTTTTTTTTTTTTAATTGTTTCTGATGGTTCTTGGTTCGATCCCTTTTGTTGATTTCAGCTTCCGAGTATTGGAATCAATCCGCAATTCATCACTTTTACGCATGTAACGATGGAATCAGAGAAGTATATATGTGTCAGGGAGACGTCTCCGCAGAACAGTGTAGTTATCATTGACATGAACATGCCGATGCAGCCGTTGAGGAGACCTATTACCGCGGACTCGGCTTTGATGAATCCTAACAGCAGGATTCTTGCTCTTAAAGGTTTCGACTGATCTCCTCTGATTATTTAAAGCTGCCAAATTTGCTATGGGGGTTGCATTTATTGCTGCTAATTATATAATACCTTTTAGATTCTTTTTGCTTTTCTTCTGGGACTTAGAGTTGGTAGAGTTCATATGGTTTCTTGATCTATACGTTCTGTAATTTCCCTTCTCTTGGATATATATAATGCACAAAGGTAATGTTTCTTCCCCAGTACTGTTTTATTTTATTCCTTTCTTCTTCAGTTATATGCTAACATTTCTGACCGAAGAAGACATCAATTCATATATATGTATACGTATACGTATATATATGTATGTATGTATGTATGTATGTATGTAACCTTTTTTCAATGCAGAGTTGGTTACTTATGCCACTTCCGGACATTACATAACGCATGATTTACGAGCACAACTATTTTAGTCTTGTCAGATAGCATTCCGGTGCAAGACTGATTTTTGGGGCTTTAGATGCTATACTTGCAGTATGTTGTAATTGCATTGCACAAAATGCGGTGCATAATGCCACATATGCAGCCATGTATGCATATGGGGTCCCTGGACTGGAATACCCTATATGAGGCCACTATATGTGGTTAGGCCATTATGGGCAAAAAGTATGGTTTGGTTAGCACTTTGTAGACACATATATGGTGGGATTAACATTGTGTGACTGCATTTGTAGCCTAGTTATCATTGTGCAAAGCATGTTTGGTCTGTTTAGTATTGTGTGATCATATATGTGGCCACTCTTTCAGAGGCCATGCAAATAAAGCATGCTCAAGCTAATTGTTTGGTTGGATGTGGGTTTCAAGTGAATCAGGTACATGCATATTACCAAGGTTTTATGTTCTGGCGGGATAGTGGGCGCCCCCAATTGTCTTGTCCTGTTCCTGTGAGGAAAATGGGATTGGGACTCTTGAGACCCATCTACACGGGTAGAGACGAAGCAAGGAAAGAAAGAAAGGAGGGAAAGATGAAGAAAAGGTAAAAATGAAGAAGAATAATGAAAGAAAGAAAAGAAGGGAGAAGAAAACGAAAGTAAGGAAAGAGAAAGAAGAAAACTAAAAAATGGAAAGAAAGGGATTAGAAAAAAAGAAAAAGGAAAGGATTAAGAAAGGAAGGTAGAAGGAAAAGAGAAAAAGAAGGAAAGAAAAAAGAAGTAAAGAAATAAAGGCAAGGAAAGAAGAAGGGAGAGAGATGGAGGTTATTTATTGGAATGCATGATTGGGACCGCTGTTGGGACGGGACAAGATGGGCGGGGCGTCCTGTTCCATGGAGAAATCGGGACCCCTTTGTCCCACAGGATTTAAAATCTTGTTGTTAACAATATTAGTGTGCTAATTATATTAGAATTATTGCTATTGAGAATCAAGTAGTAAATAGTAAGTACTAAATGCTAGGTGTCATTGTTATTAATATTGCTATTATTCATAAAAATGTTGCTAGTGTTCTTATTGTATATGGTTTATTGTGTTTATTTTTTAAATATTTAAAATGCTAACCACATATGCACCTGCATATGTCGCCTGCATAACATGTTCGCTATGCATTCCCTTGACCGCTGCAATGTTGTTAAGATTGAGATTGAGATGTAAATCATTGAGTGGGTTGCAAGTTATAAGATTTTCCTGATTTGTTTCAAAGATTTTTAAATGTAAAATAAATATCAAAAATTGGAATATGAGTCAAATATATATTATATTAATGGAGAGTAAAAAGCCATATGTGTATGCAAATAAAAAAAAGCCTGACATGCAAAAGATCTTGTTTCCACCAACATTAAGCCATATATTATGTTTAATCAAACAAACTCTGTTTCTAGTAATTTGATACATTGATATATTACTAATAAATTAAATGTCAATTTATTTATAATGTTTTAGAAGAAAAATAATAAGATTTTAATGTTTGGTTTCACAAAATTTGCCTCTTCATAAACTCCAATAATAAGTTTACTAACTTTACTAAGCAAGATATGCAGGTGATGAGTAATCAAAAGTCATACTATTAAAGAAATTGTGGGTTCGCACATGATTTACTAATTAAATTGCATAACCAAGTTGGATTTTTTGATCCAAGGGACTCTGTATAATGTGGATCTAGATCCCATGTTCTTGATTGATCCAGATCCAAGATGAAATCTAGATTGCTTTAGGGCCATTTTGATCTGGATCTTACAATATCAATCATGAATCATAAGATTTTAACAGCAAAGCATCTGCATACCGTAGCTACCATTTAAGCATTGTTGCATTGCACCATCCGCTGTGAGTCAATATAATTAATGATTAAGATTATCTGCTGCATGTCATTGTATTTAGTGTTATAGCTTCTGACATGCTAAAATACAGATGATAAGGGACTGGGAAATGAGTGAATATTGGAGAGTGAGGACTGTCTCAAAAGATATACCTGGGATATATGCAAAGGATTATCATTTAGTCAAATAAACTTCACCAAATCAAATTTCATCTAGATGTTTGAAACATCTTGCTGCAAAATGATCCTGATTAGGTCGGGAAATTTTCAACTCAACTGATTACTTTCACAATTTGCATCTTTGACTCATACAAATTGAGGACTCTTAGGTGCAGCCTGTGCTAAGTTTGTGTTATCTGAAACGGCATACTCCTGAATCAAGGTGAATTTTAACATACTGATGGTTGATATTAGTTCAAAAATAGAGGACCTTACCTCACAGATTCCCATGGAAGTTCAAGCTGTATGCAATTGTCCAAGTACAAGCTTCAGTCAAGCCTTATACTATGTAATGAATTAATTTACTATTGAAAAGTAAGGTCATTTATAAACCTTCAACTTATTTTACTATCCCAATGTTTCCTTTCACTGGACTGCATGTCTTTTTGATGTTGCATGATGCTAATAAATCATTTTACGATGAGCACAGGTATCTTCTTGTTGCTAACACATGTATTTTTTTATCCTAGCTTTTATGCTGGCACTCATGTTTATTGTGCTGTATAAAAATTTCACTCGTGTTTTCGGCCACAGTAACTGTAATGAAATTAATTTATTTTAATATATTTTGAGGTCAAATTATTTTTAATAAAATGAATTTAGATCCATAATTTGTCTTGTATTTCACAACCAACTGTTTTTTTTATGACGTGTCTTTGCTATTTCTATATTGGCCTATGGCCAGCAACAACAATTTAGTCTGCCTTTTGTTTGACCTTGTCAATACATATAGGTAGATTTCCTTGGATGTGAGACTGGGGTATAGAAAATCAGAAATGTATCTGTTATTCTTCAGAGTTTCTGGCTATAGGAGATGATCTGCCTTTTTTTTTTTTTTGAAAAAAAAGGTTGCTAAAGCTTCATATAGTTTGACCATGATTTTCTTTGTTGAATTGTAGCTCAAATACCAGGAACTGCTCAGGATCACCTTCAGATATTCAATATTGAGATGAAGACTAAAATGAAATCTCATCAGATGCCTGAGCAGGTAAACAATGCTGACGATTTAAAACAAACGGTTTTCAACTCTGGCTGGATCAATTTTCTTCATTCTCTGTGCTCATTTAGCTTAGTTGAATGTTTTTAATATGCACAGGTTGTCTTTTGGAAGTGGATCACCCCAAAGATGTTGGGGCTGGTTACTCAAACGTCAGTATATCATTGGTCAATAGAAGGTAAGCCACCAATTTTCATACAAGAGGGTTAATGTTTCCGGATAACATCAAGGACCTATATTACGTGTCCATGCTTTTATGTCTTCAAGTTACAAAATGGAATATTTTTGCCAAATGCAGGTGATTCGGAGCCTGTTAAGATGTTTGACAGAACAGCTAATTTGACAAACAATCAGATCATTAATTACCGGTGTGATCCCTCGGAAAAGTGGCTAGTTCTGATTGGAATTGCACCTGGTGCCCCCGAGGTATGCTGTTTTAAAATGTGCTTTTGTTGAATGTCCCTAGTGGTGAAGTCCACTTTGTCAATAGCACCATTGTTTGTGAGTAATGGTTTATGGTGTTAATAAATTTGTAATTAATTTACTGAAATTAAATGATACTTACATATAGTGTATTCTCAGTTAAGTTCCATCCATCACTATCGAGGCATTATAATATTTTGTATGAAGATATATTAAACCCAATAGAACCAATCTAATTGTCTTGTACTAAATAACAATCAGATTACAAGAATTAGTTATCAAAATGCGTAAACCAAATTATATGCATCGAGTGATGCTGCTATGCTTTTGTTGGAAGATGATGAGAGCAATTGAAGATGTAGCGTATATTCGAAAGAGGAGTCCATGAAGAATTGTGGTTTAAAACCTAGAAATTGATACGGACGGATTTAGTTATGGCAGATAGTTGTGATGTGTGCCCTAAATGAGCATAATGTGAGTTTTCTTTATCAAAACAATCTGATTACTTGAACAACAATGTTAGAGTACGTGATATATCATAAAGAGGGGGGGAAACTATGAGAAAGCCACAAATAGATGATGGTGTTGCTGTGTTAGGGTCAAATGTATAACATATTGGTTGGAGGTGGTCATGAGGAATAGCCAATTGGTTTGATTACTGGATACCTCTTGTTATCTTGATGTGCAAATATGCTAAATGATTGGAGGCATACTGTAATTATCAAAAGTTGCTCTTGAATAACACATCTTTACACTGGTCACTGATGGGTTTACTACTGATGTCTATGTAGATGTATTAACGTGTATGTGACCTGCACTTGTTAACTGATGATAAGTCCTGGTTAAATGCTAAGGTATAATTATGGCTTGGAGGATAAGGGTCTTAAACTCTACGAAATGAAGAAACATATGTGCCATGCAGTTCTAATAGTAATAGATATGAAAATGAGGCCTCAACTAAAACAAGATGAAGAATGGAGAGATAGATGGAGATATATCTAAGAGAGCTAAACATGGGTGGAGAAAGTGGAAAGGTGATTTCGGTTATGTTAACTGATGCTTCCTTTGGTGACTTAACTGAAATATTACATCATGGTAGCAAGGCTAGCTATTGTTTGGTTCAAAGGTCATGCAGTCATGTCGATCTAAGCAACCAAGATGTGGTTAGCGCATAGGAGAATGCAATACCATGATGACACATATTATACCATGATTACAGAAATTATATCATGATGACAGAAATATTATACCATGATGGCAAGGCTAGCTATTGTTTGGTTGTGTTATGCAGTAATGTCAATCTAAGCAAGCTAGATGCAAATAGCACTTAAGAGAATGTTGAGATGGATTAATGATAGTACTTAAAACTAGAAAAGAGAATTGATATACTAGATAACATGTAGGAGTTTTACTATTTGAGGACAAATTAATGGAGAACTGATTGAGATGATGTGTGTCTGCAAGACAACACTTTGTGAAGAAAAGGTGCTCAAAAGTTAAATATATGTCAAAAGGTCTATAGAGAGGAGCGCAAGCTAGCATGGTCAGAAGTTGGAAGATAGCTATGGAAAAGCTTGCAGCAACATTGTTGGCAGCCCCCAACTGGACTGACTGGTAAATGAGCACTGCATCATGGAGTGAGAAGTCGGTTATGATTATTCATAAGCATGTAAAGCATCTTTCGGCATAAGTTGGTTTGTCTTCATATTAGCATTATCTAATGTATTTAAAGTCTGGCCAGTGGATTTTGGTGAAACAATTAGGACTTATGCTGAAACACAACCTCATTTATAAAAAAAAGTTGTAGAAATAATGGGTTAGAATTAATATTAGTTGTGATAATGTTGTCTAGTTTGTTAATTATGTCTTTCAGATGAAATTGGTTTATTTGCATCCAACACAGGCCAAGGCATGTAGAACGTGCTTTAGTAACTAAATTTTTTACGTTAAAAAGAAATTCTTTAGGTGAAATATTCTGAACAAAATTTCAAGCCATGTTCTAATTGGTCAAATTGTTCTCTTACATGTTTAGCATGTTAAGTTGTAAAGAGGTTATGACTGAGATGATTGTATGGGAAAACTTTAAGACGACTTGTGAGATGCCTGACTCATCGTGGACTGTGGGTTTCTATACCTTGGTGATTTGTTACTTTTTGAAAGGGCTTCTAATCATACCGGAGGGGTGGTTGTTCATGCCTATGAACAATTCCTTCCATTGGTAGCTTCATAGTCCTGCAAAGCTGAGTATAAACGGGAGCAACTATTGATATTGGAGATGGGAGTGGCCACCCTTGGAAAATGATGTGGGGTGAGCATCTAAGATGGTCAAGAACTCAAGATAAAGTTGCAATGTTGAAGGGCCTTGCGATGAAGCCCGAGATCAGCTTGCAAAAGGGAGAGTCAACCGGCCAATTTTTATCAACTACCTCCTTTAGGCTTAGCTTTACTGATATTCAGTGTGATGTGCCTGCCTGGAGTTTGAAACTCCTCCTTTCTTTCATGCTATTTTCACCTTCATTTTCAACCTTTTTTTTGTGTATTTCTCCAATTTTTTCTCATTTTTCTACTTTTCCTGTTAATTAAGCTTTTTAGTGTATTAAAATTTGTCACTAAGTTACATTGGCTTGTTGAAGTTATCAAAAGAAACTCACAAATTTGCACCTCACTTTACAAAATCTTGGTTGTAGAGACCACAACTGGTCAAGGGAAATATGCAGCTTTTTTCTGTGGATCAGCAACGTAGTCAGGCGCTTGAAGCACATGCTGCATCCTTTGCATCATTTAAGGTAAGATTATAATGAGTTTTGCTATTTGTTTGTGACTCAGATGCTTGCTGTTCTTGTATTTGTTCTTATGATGTCATTATTGACTTTTTGCTTGTTGCTTTCACAGGTTGCTGGCAATGAAAACCCTTCCATTCTTATTGGTTTTGCTTCAAAGATCACTAATGCTGGACAGATTACATCAAAGCTGCATGTTATTGAACTTGGTGCCCAGCCAGGTTTGACACATATCTTTGCATGTGGCTTTATTATAGTTTAGATATTTCATTTACTGAACTGTTCCAATCATGCTTTCCATTTATAGCACAACCCTCCCCTCAATATTTCAAACTGTTACAATCATGCTCTCCATTTATAGCACAACCCTCCCCCTCCCTATCCCCCTCCCCTGCGAGAATCTCTCGTCTCTTTCTTGGAACCACAATGAGTACTTTTTTGAGCTTGACTGGTTTTTCTTTTCAACTTATTGACTTGCTAAGTACTTGCAGTCATGAAAAGTCAATTTCCTGCAACCATACTTTTTGATTTCTGTTAAAGAATATATTTTAGTATTAGAAACCTTTATTTGTTTTCCTTCTTCTCAGGTAAACCAGGTTTTACAAAGAAACAAGCAGATCTGTTCTTCCCACCTGATTTTGCTGATGATTTCCCTGTGGCAATGCAGGTAGAATGTTTAGGCTGTTTTGTTGGACTTTTAAGATATATCTAATGTTGCAAAATGGTGATTAAGTGAATTTTTTGTCTGGCAGATATCACAGAAGTACAGTTTGATATATGTGATCACGAAGCTTGGTCTTTTATTTGTGTATGATTTGGAGACAGCAACAGCAGTCTATAGAAATCGAATTAGTCCAGATCCTATATTTCTGACAACAGAGGCTTCGTCTAATGGTGGCTTTTATGCTATTAATAGGCGAGGCCAGGTTCTGCTTGCTACTGTTAATGAAGCAACTATTGTGCCCTTCGTCAGTGGTCAAGTATGTTTGTATCCTGGAATTTCTTTGTTGAATTATTATGTAAGCATAAACATTAAATTGACAATTACTATTTGGTACCTTTGCAGTTGAACAATCTGGAGCTTGCTGTTAATCTTGCCAAACGAGGAAACCTTCCAGGGGCGGAGAATTTGGTAAATTATAATTTGATGATTTCTATCACATTATTATTGTATAGCTGTGGAAAGGTTGCAAAGCATGTACAAATGGATGGAAGCTTGCTGCTTTTTATCTCTAAATCACTAATTTCTGCAACTTGTGTGGTCAATCCTTTTAGTCATGCATGTCAAGATGATGAATAATTTCATATATTGCTAAATAGATTGTGATTACTAATTTCTGGGTGCTGTTCAAAACATTCCCTCCCCATTTCATATTTTTTCAATGTAGCTTCTCCTGCCATATTTAGAACTCTTTTCCTTTGTTATTTAGAAGAACCTCTTTCAATTTCTTAACCAGGTTCTCATAAAGAACAAAAAATTTGTTATTTGATTGCGTTCCAATTTATGGGAAATTTTTAAAGAATAGAAAGAAGGATTTCCCCCAACATTATGCAAGTTTGGTGAAAAAGCTTGACTTCCTCTTATTTTTCCCTAATGAAAAATGACTGAAACAAAAGGGAAATATGTAATTTATGGGAAGTAATTTCTTTTCAGTGGCATTTCTACAACATACCCCCCTTTTTTCACTGTCATAGTGAAGAATGTTTTTTGATTTTTTTTTGTTTTGCTTGCAGAAACGATTTCATGTGCTTTCCTTTCTTGTATTACATATAGCTTCACATAATCTTTCTCATCCAACCCTCCTTTTTTTTGTGTGACCAGGTTGTGCAGAGGTTCCAGGAGCTGTTCTCTCAAACAAAATACAAGGAAGCTGCTGAACTTGCTGCAGACTCTCCACAAGGCATCTTGAGAACACCTGAGACTGTTGCAAAATTTCAGGTATGGAGCTGTTCCTTTGTTTCTGATTTTCTTCTTTTGAGATAATTGCAACTTGTATATCATAAGTATTGTTGCTATGACAATTATTATTTTTCCATTATTTAATGGGCAGTTCATTTAACTGCGTCTTTTAATTTATTCAGAACCATCCCTTTTGCCTTTGTGCTTGTTATTTTATGGTTGTATTCTTGGCTTAAAAAGAAGTTATATTTTCTCTTTCTGGTTTTTTTTGATGCCCTTCAATCTTTTTTTTTTTTTTTTCAGTAAGTGATACCCTTCAATCTTGAGGAGTTATATTATTTACTTTCAAACTTGTGTATTTGTACAGAGTGTTCCTGTACAAGCTGGGCAAACACCACCCTTGTTGCAGTATTTTGGAACATTGCTAACTAAAGGAAAACTCAATGCATTTGAGTCTTTGGAATTATCTCGCCTAGTTGTGAATCAGAACAAGAAGACTCTATTGGAAAATTGGTTGGCTGAGGACAAGCTTGAGTGCAGTGAAGAACTTGGGGATCTTGTGAAGGTAAGATTGTAAATTTACTACTACTTTGTTGGGCATCTTCCTAATACTTAAAAAATATTCATCGTTTATCACTCTATCAGTGGTTGGAGTTGTTATTTTTTGCTGTGGAGACCTTAATTCCTGTTTTTACTGTAGACCGGGGACAATGATCTTGCACTGAAAATATATATAAAAGCAAGGGCTACTCCAAAAGTTGTTGCCGCCTTTGCGGAACGAAGGGAGTTTGACAAGATTCTCATATACTCCAAACAGGTAATTGTTGCAAATTCTTCTTTAGAATGTTGATATAAAGCAAGTCTTTTTTCTTTTTCCACCAGTTCTTGCAGGACTGCGTCATAAATATTTACATGTAACAAGCGTCATACCAGGAATTCTGGGCTTTTTTGATGATAGTTATTGTTCTCGGATGCAGGTTGGATACACACCAGATTATCTTTTCCTTCTGCAGACAATTCTACGGGCAGATCCTCAGGTAAGTCTTAGTTTATTGAATAGGCATGATGTAAATTTTTGAATCATTTGGTTGCTTTATGCCTATTGTGTCACTCGAGAGCTTGCATCGCTCGAGAGTTTTTTTTTGGTGATTGTTATTTGTACACTCATTCAATTCCTGTCTCCTTGTTTTGAATTATTTGTTTAACCTAAAGTTTTTATGACAGGGAGCAGTTAATTTTGCTCTTATGATGTCACAAATGGAGGGTGGCTGTCCAGTGGATTATAATACAATCACAGATCTCTTCCTTCAGGTTCAGTCACTCTCTTTACTCTGATTATGTATGTATGTATGTATGTGTGTGTGTGTTTGTGTATGTATATATTATGAAATACGCCCCTGTTTGGTTGTTGAGAGAATGCAATGGCAGCTCGTTCATATCTTATGTTTACTTGTTTATTCCTCTTTCAGAGTTTTCTATTTGCTTGCTAGATTTTTTTTTTTGGCTCATGGTATTATTTATTGCAGAGGAACTTGATCCGAGAGGCAACAGCTTTTCTGTTAGATGTTTTAAAGCCAAATCTACCTGAGCATGCTTTCCTTCAAACAAAGGTTTCTTTGAATAAGCATGCTATATATTTTTCATCCCTGTTCTGGACAATGCTTTAACCTTTTATCACTGATGCAGGTCTTGGAGATCAATCTGGTGACATATCCAAATGTTGCAGATGCTATATTAGCTAATGGAATGTTCAGTCATTATGATCGCCCCCGGATAGCTCAACTGTGTGAGAAGGCTGGGTTATATATGAGAGCCCTTCAGGTTGAATGCTCTCCATAAGTTATTTGCAAATAATTTTTTTGGGTTTTATTGCAATTTATTAAAGCATATCCAATTTTGTATTGCAGCATTATGCAGAGTTGCCTGATATTAAACGTGTTATTGTGAATACTCATGCCATTGAGCCACAGGTATGTGATCTTGGGCTCTGTTGTTTGATCTGATTAACTGTTTTGGTACTAAATTAGATCCCCCTTCTTTCCAGGCACTAGTGGAATTTTTTGGGACACTTTCTAGAGAGTGGGCATTAGAATGCATGAAGGATCTTTTGCTGGCCAATCTGAGAGGAAATCTTCAAATAATCGTGCAGGTAACTCTTCTTTTCCCCTGTTTGAATAGTTCAGTGAGTTCAGTTGTTGGAGGCTTATAACAATCATACCTTTTTGCAGGCTGCAAAAGAATATTCCGAGCAGTTAGGTGTGGAAGCATGCATCAAACTGTTTGAACAATTTAAGTCCTATGAAGGCCTTTACTTCTTTTTGGGTTCATATCTGAGTTCCAGGTACTCATTTGATTCCTAAGTATTCTGTGGGTGCTGGCATAGATAAAACTATTATTGATGCTTTGCTTTCTCACTCTTTTTTTCTTTTCTCCCTTCTTTTTTCGGGAACAGTGAAGATCCAGATATACACTTCAAATATATCGAGGCAGCAGCCAAAACTGGTCAAATTAAGGAAGTTGAGCGTGTAACAAGAGAATCTAACTTCTACGACCCTGAGAAAACAAAGAATTTCCTGATGGAATCCAAACTACCAGATGCACGCCCCCTGATAAATGTCTGTGATCGTTTTGGATTTATTCCTGATTTGACTCACTACTTGTATACAAACAACATGCTTCGGTATATTGAAGGCTATGTGCAGAAAGTAAGATTCTCTTTTTAAAATAAGCTACTTTTATCTGCTGCAAGACTTGCCTTGAATTGTTTTATAGTGAATGCGCAGTTTAAATGGGATGGGCATTCATGAACAATGTCAGACTTTAACAATAGCTAACTTGGAATTGTTTGCATTATTATATAATAGGTGAACCCAGGCAATGCTTCTTTGGTGGTTGGACAACTTCTTGACGACGAGTGTCCTGAAGATTTCATAAAAGGTCTCATTCTTTCTGTCCGTTCCTTGCTTCCGGTTGAGCCCCTTGTTGCTGAATGTGAAAAGAGGTATACAACATCTCCCCTTTCTATACCTCCAAATCGACGTCTTCATTTTTGCCTAACATGTTGCTTGTCTGCTGCCTTGTGTAAATAGGAATCGTCTACGGTTACTCACACAGTTTTTGGAACATCTTGTGAGCGAGGGGAGCCAGGATGTGCATGTTCACAATGCTCTGGGAAAGATCATCATAGACAGCAACAATAATCCTGAGCATTTTCTCACTACTAATCCATATTATGATTCACGTGTTGTGGGTAAATACTGTGAAAAACGGGATCCCACCCTTGCAGTTGTTGCATATAGACGTGGACAATGTGATGATGAGCTTATAAATGTCACAAATAAAAACTCTCTCTTCAAACTACAGGCCAGGTATCTGTGTCTTTTTTTGAAAAAAAAAAACCTGCAGCTAATCATCTGAAATGTGACTCTCTTGTTTCCTTTCAATCTTTCCGGTGTGTTTAGTTGATGATGTTATCCTGTTGATAACAGATATGTTGTGGAAAGGATGGATGCTGATCTATGGGAGAAGGTTCTTCAACCTGATAATGAATATAGAAGACAGTTTGTTGACCAAGTTGTTTCTACTGCATTGCCTGAAAGCAAGAGTCCGGAGCAAGTTTCTGCAGCTGTTAAAGCTTTCATGACTGCGGATCTTCCACATGAACTGATTGAACTTCTTGAAAAGATTGTGCTTCAAAATTCTGCATTTAGTGGGAACTTCAATTTGCAAAACCTGCTTATCTTAACGGCTATTAAAGCGGATGCATCCAGGGTTATGGATTACATTAATAGGTTGGACAACTTTGATGGCCCTGCAGTTGGAGAGGTAGCTGTTGAAGCACAATTATATGAGGAAGCCTTTGCCATCTTTAAGAAATTCAACCTAAATGTACAAGCAGTTAATGTTCTCCTGGATAACATCCAAAGCATAGAACGGGCTGTAGAATTTGCATACAGAGTTGAAGAAGATGCTGTTTGGAGCCAGGTTGCTAAGGCTCAGTTAAGGGAAGGGTTAGTAAGTGATGCTATTGAATCATTCATTCGTGCGGATGATGCAACCCAATTCCTTGATGTTATTAGGGCAGCTGAGGAGGCTAATGTGTATCATGAGTTAGTAAAGTACTTGCTGATGGTGAGACAAAAGGCCAAAGAGCCAAAGGTGGATGGTGAACTTATTTATGCATATGCAAAGATAGATAGACTAGGTGAAATAGAAGAATTCATTCTTATGCCAAATGTTGCTAATCTCCAAAATGTTGGTGATCGTTTATTTGATGATGCCCTTTATGAAGCTGCTAAGATAATATTTGCCTTCATTTCCAACTGGGCTAAGCTGGCTAGTACACTAGTCAAGCTGAAGCAGTTCCAAGGTGCGGTTGATGCCGCTCGCAAAGCAAACAGCTCAAAGACATGGAAGGAGGTTTGTTTTGCCTGTGTTGATGCTGAGGAATTCCGCCTGGCACAAATTTGTGGTCTGAATATCATTATACAGGTAATTATCCTTCACGAAGAAAACAATATCTCTGCCTGGTATTTTAGAATATCACAGCTCAATCATTTTAGAAGCTTTATATTCTAGATGAAAGTCATCATGATTTATTTCTTTTAACGGTTCAGGTGGATGACTTGGAAGAAGTCAGTGAATATTACCAGAACAGGGGATGCTTCAACGAGCTAATTTCACTAATGGAAAGTGGCCTTGGGTTGGAACGTGCACACATGGGTATTTTTACAGAGTTGGGAGTGCTGTATGCTAGATACCGACCTGAAAAACTGATGGAGCATATCAAACTTTTCTCTACCCGTCTCAATATTCCCAAGCTTATCCGTGTATGTGATGAGCAGCAGCACTGGAAAGAGCTCACCTATCTGTATATACAGTATGATGAGTTTGACAATGCTGCCACCACTATAATGAACCATTCTCCTGATGCATGGGATCACATGCAGTTCAAGGATGTTGTAGCCAAGGTTGCAAATGTTGAGCTCTATTACAAGGCAGTGCATTTCTACCTGCAAGAACATCCTGACCTGATTAACGATCTCCTCAATGTACTTGCCCTTCGTGTGGATCATACACGTGTAGTAGACATAATGCGGAAGGTGTATAACTTCACCATCTTCTTCCCTTTCCGATTTGTTTAGCGAAATGAATAAAAGTTTGAACAGTCTTGTTGGTGCCAGATGGCAGCCATTTGTATGGCAAGAAAATCTTGTTCTTAACTTCCTTTTACCTTGTTTCAGGCTGGCCACCTGCATCTTGTGAAACCATACATGGTTGCAGTTCAAAGTAACAATGTAGCTGCTGTTAATGAAGCATTGAATGGAATTTATATTGAGGAGGAGGACTATGACAGGTTACGGGAATCAGTTGATATGCATGACAACTTTGATCAGATAGGTCTAGCACAGAAGGTAAAATTGTTGCATGTTTTAGATTTGATGCATGCGTTTGTGGAGTTTTCTCCTGATGAATCTCATGTCATTTGCTAGATTGAGAAGCATGAGCTTCTGGAGATGAGGAGGATTGCTGCATATATCTATAAGAAAGCAGGGAGATGGAAGCAGTCCATTGCTCTGTCCAAGAAGGACAAACTGTACAAAGATGCCATGGAGACATGCTCACAGTCTGGTGACCGGGAGCTTTCAGAGGAGTTGCTTGTTTATTTCATTGAGCAGGTAATGGGCTTGTTGGTGCAGAATGCTTACCTATCTACTGTTTATTATGTTGCGCTATAGTTTATTCCACCATAAATATGACAGCTGTATTTTTCACCAGTTAAAAGAAATGCCGAAAACTAACTCATCATATTGTTTGTTAGTCATTATATGAATTTCTTTTAGGATTTTCCTTGACTGACTGGTATGTTATTCTTTCTCTTGCTTTATAACACCTTACGTAACATTAAAATCTCATGCTTTGCTTGCTTGTGAAACTTGGGAAGATAATGTATTCAACTGCTTTATGTTATCTATGCCTTAAGGATTTTATTTTTTTCGAAATATTTTGTATATTGGCCGGTCATATATAGTTTACCATTTTAGACATGTGTAGCTGAACTTTTTCTGGCTGCTGATGGAAGTGATGTGTGGTGTCACCATGGTCCTTTGAACACCAATTCTGTGATTATTTCTATGCATTTTCTTGGCACAAACATGGGAAGCCATGCCTATTTAGATATGCAAGAATAACCCACGATAGCATTTCGGCCAAAGAGTGCAGATGTCTCAATCATGGTTTGCCATATCACCCCATACCATCCAGTACAGGGCATACTGTACCATATGGGTACATCATATGCCTCGTATCGATACTACCATACCGTATTGAGCCGTATACCGACACCATAATAGGATTTTATCAATACAGGGTCATATATCGAGACGGTGAATCTTGGTCTCAATGTATGAGCATGGTAGGTTAAAGCATAGTGAGTTGTATGTATGATAGCATTTGCATTAGAAGTGATTATTAAGATTGTATTGCACTTGTAAGTAACAAAAGCATTGGAATTTTTTTGAATATTCGGCAGAATTTTTTTCTTGTAGTAGTTGATAAAGCCTTTTCAATAATTAAGTATATCGTTAGAAGAAAGGTTTTACGTCCTGCTTCGTTTATGTGAGAAAATGGGACTGTGATAGATTTGGGACTCTGAAACCCATCCATGAGGGGAGAGAAGAAGAAAGAGAAAATGAGGAAAGTTGAAGAGTAGGAAAAAAATGGAAGGAAAGAAAAAAATGAAAAAAAAGAAAGGAAGGGAGATGAAAAGAAAGAGAACAAAAAAGGAAGAAAAGGTAGAAGAAACGAAAAAGATGGAAAAAATATTAAAAAAAAGAAAAAAAAGATAGAAAGAAAGGAAAGAAGGAGAGAGAGACGGAGGATATCTAGCGGGCTGCATGACTAGGTAGGAGAATGAGGCATCCTATTCCGTAGAGAAATTGGGACACTTTCGTCCCATGAGATTTAAAATCTTGGTAAAATGATTGAAATACTATATGTCTACATATCTTGAATATATTTTTTGGATTTCTTAATAAAAAAAAATATAGTTTTTGACAAATTTTTAGATGATATAATCATGCAAAGCAACTTACCATTTATTATTAAATTTACTAGTAACTTCATCTTATGATGGTATAAATAATTGCATTTTATATAAATTTTAGTGAAAGTGACGAAATTCTTTATCTTGTAACCATACGGTGGTTCTTGATTCTCAATCTAATATACCCTTCTCAATAGTTGAATCATTTGTATTCTCTCCACTCAAGATGCATATGGTGTGCGATAGTGAGATGAGCAATAATTAGATATTTTTAACTTTGAATGACTTTAGAAGCTTTTTCCCTTCTTGAAAGAAGGATCCCGGTCATCATTTATTAAGAAATGTGTGGTCATTCATTTCTTTTACTTCATTGTTTATCAAGTGATAACTCGCTTTTTCCCTTCTTAAAAGAAGAATCCTGATCATCAGTTGTTAAGAAACACATGTTATCCTTCATTTCTTTTACCTCTTTTTTCAACAAGTGATAGCTCTACAATTGCCTTTTCTCTAGCATGTTATGTTGTAAATTAGAAAATGTATCTGAGGTCCTGTTTTGTGTTGCAGGGAAAGAAGGAATGCTTTGCTTCGTGTCTCTTCATATGTTATGACTTGATTCGGCCTGATGTCGCCCTTGAGCTTGCCTGGATGAACAACATGGTCGACTTTGCTTTCCCATACCTCTTGCAGGTGATCTTTTACTGCAGTGGTTGTGTTAGCGTAGTTAACCTTCATATTGTTCTTATATCTTTTTATAATCTTAATCCATCACTACTACAAACATCTGGTATCTGTGCAGTATATTCGTGAGTACAGTGGCAAAGTAGATGAACTCATAAAAGACAAAATCGAAGCACAAAATGAAGTCAAATCTAAAGACAAGGAAGAGAAGGATTTGGTTGCGCAGCAGGTCCTTGCGGTCTCTTCATAAATGCAATTTTGTTTCTTGGCATTTTTTTGTCTTTCTTGTTTGACAATGGGTGTGTTATTTGCAGAATATGTATGCACAGTTGCTGCCGCTTGCATTGCCAGCTCCAACGATGCCAGGCGTGGGAGGACCCAGCATGGCCGGACCTTTTTCAGCCCCACAACCGCCAGTGGTTGGGATGGGCATGCCTCCGATGCCTCCATTTGGCATGCCCCCAGTGGGAAGCTACTGATAGTCTTCAGAGCTTGATGCCAATTGGAGAAGATTTGAGATATTCTTTTCCTCCACTGATGGTGCAGTGGGTTGAAGCAGCAGTAGCCACTAGTTATCATAATGTAGCTAACACCACTGTTCTTTTGGTAGCACGTGATCTTTTGCTGCTGTTTAGGCGGAGTCGCGGATTCTGTATGGAGGCTAAATTTCACATGATTAGAAAATAGTGTGGTTAGATTTGGTGTGAAGAATGGCTGCATACAATGTGTATAGGTTTGCTCGATATATTCAATAGACAGTTTTTCTTTGAATCCTCCCTGTCAGAGGCGCCATCGGCTGTATTCTTCTGCTGTGTTGTTGCTTTCATTTCCCAGTTCGTATTGGATTGATTGATTTTGTATGTTATTTATGTTCTTCTTTCAATTAAAGCTTTGAAGAAGCACCTGGTTTCCTGTGAGAAATTTGCAGTACAGTGAGGTCAAGCCTTAAAGAGATAATTCAACTTTGCAATAAAGGAGTTGGTTTGATTATAATGAAGTTTAGCTGTTGAGATGGTTCATCTGATGTAGCATTTAGAACTGCCTGGGCTACTTGAGGAAAATACAGAAAGTGGTACGCAACCATTGACGATCACTCGTCTGCTGTGGATTAGGCGGGATCAAAGTTCTGAGGCTGCTCTGGACCTATCGGTGGCTGGTGACCGTGTATTAATAAATGGGCAGAAACGGTGGACTGGATGATTTTGATGAATGGATATTTCTGAAAGCATTAGTAGAAAATCTATCCGCCCCTTCAGATTATTCGGGTCTCTTCCTTGATTTTATTGCAGTTTCTATTTATAATATTTTTTGGAAGATAAATAGCGTTGTTGATTGGATCGCCTGCTATGTCAACCGAGCATGCTCATGATTGGATTTGATGTTAGGGTTAAATTTGCGAGCGAGTTTGGCAGGATGTTTTAATTTTTTGACTTTTTAAGATGTACTGACGTGAGCATCTATTTGTTCCAAAAAAAAAAAAAAAAAAAAAAAAAAAAAAAAGAGCACTACGGGCAGCATACTGAATCGTTGTCTCTGAACTGGTGATGATAATGTTGTTGTCGAGCATTTTTATTTCGTTCCAAAAATGATGTTAAATTGCTTCTTCGGCCATGCGAATCTGGTGGGAGGTATTCGTTATTCAATGATGAAATTCTGGTGTACGTCAAGGGACGAGTTTAGGCTCCGCTCTGGATTAAGTACGAAATACAGGTTATTCAGTTAGTGGCTTTAGTTTTCCGGTCTTTGTCAACTTCTTCACCGAAAGAGAGGGTTCCCCCCGTCCCTTTTTTTCTCCTCTTCGCGCCCCCCCCCCCCACCCCGCGCGCGCGCGGTGCAGAAACGCAGAAAAATTCTGCACCGCGCGCGCGCGGTGTACAAAGAATTTCCCTTCCTTGAAACAGCAGAGGAGTAATAGTCATGAAATGGTAGAACAATAAACAAGTAAAAATAGGAAACTAAGTGAGCTAGATTGGCTACATGAGTTCAGATAGAGATTGATGCGCCAGGATAAATTCTCTTTGCCTCGGTGCCTTGTAGCCCATGCCAAACATAAAGGTATAGTTTCCGAGAAAAGCCTCGCTCTGAAGTGTACCAAAAGCTAAGTTCCGATGCTACTTCGGGAGGGCAGTATATGAATTTAGACTCAGCTCAACCAAGCTTTCTCGTGTTTCTAGTTGCACCAGGCTAGCCCAGGACGGCATGCCTAGTCTGTAACGCAGGCAGTGTCAGCGAATTCGAGCATTTGTGACACCGTTGCTATCATGTGCGTAGAGGTTTAGAAAAATGCTACTTGGCATTTCTTTCAGCTATCAAAAATATTAAATAGACCACCTAGAGAATATCATCTTTCGTCGTACAACTTCCTTGGATCTCAACTGTTGGTGCAGAAATCCGTCGCCGCCGGAGGTCGCCGCAATCGAGGCCGCTGGGCGCCGCCGGGGACCTGCAAAACGAAGTCCTGTCCGGAACCGGTGGGGTGGTGGCTCCGGCAGGACCCTCCGACGGTCAAGTTAGTTTCCGGCCAACAGTAATGGAGTGCTCGGAATGAGTTCCGGAGCTTAGAGGTGAGGAGGAGAGCTTAGAGAGTCGAGAGTTCAGAGAGCCTAGCCTTAGTATGTCGGGAGGGGTCCTTTTATAGCGGAGCTTAGTTGATGGTGACGGCTGTGCCGTCTGGCAGAGAGTCGTCGGGCAGCATGGAGTTTAGTACGGAGAGGAAGGCGTCGTCCGGTAGATCGTGGGAGCCATACCGGCGAGTCGTGGGCCGCATGGAGTCCGGTACGGAGAAGAAGGCGTCGTCCGGTAGATCGTGGGAGCCATATCGGCGAGCCGTGGGCCGCATGGAGTCCGGTACGGAGAGGAAGGCGTCGTCCGGTAGATCGTGGGAGCCATACCGGCGAGCCGTGGGCCGCATGGAGTCCGGTACGGAGAGGAAGGCGTCGTCCGGTAGATCGTGGGAGCCATACTGGCGAGTCGTCGGCCGCACGGAGTCCGGTACGGAGAGGAAGGTGCCGTCCGGTCTTACTGCAGGCGACAGTTCGTCCAATGGAGTTCGGACTTGTAACAGAGTTCGGCCGAGGGGGAAGCTGGGGGAGTTCGTCTGGCTGAAGGGTCGGCCATCTGTAGAGTTCGGCCGCGGGACGGTTGCCGAGGAGTTCGACCGCTGAGAGGCCCGAAGAAGCTCGGCTGGCCAGTTGAAGGACTTCGGTTGCTAGTTGGTTCGGCCAGGGCTCGCTGAGGAGTTCGGTCGCCTAGGGTCGGTCCGAAGGGGTTCGGCCACTTGGGCTCGTCTGAAATCGGTCCGAAGGAGTTCGGCCGTGGGGTCTGAATGGGTTCGGGCTTGTAGGAGAGTTCGGCTGAAGGAAAAACTCGGGAGGAGCTCGGATGGCCGAACGGGCGTCTGGGAGGAGTCCGTCTCCCGAAGAAGTCCAGCCGCTCGGAGTCCAAGGAGCTCGGCCGTCAGGAAGTTCGGCTGGCGGTGGGAGTTCGTCCTCTAGGCAGTTTGGCCCGGACCTTGGCGCAGGGGAGTTCGGCCTCTTGGCAGTTCGGCCCGGACCTTGGTGCAGGGGAGTTCGGCCTCTAGGCAGTTCGGCCCGGACCTTGGCGCCTGGCGCTAAAGCTCTTCAGCGGCTACTGGTTACATTGGGCTGAGCGTCGGGCCGGGCTTCGGCAGGAGCGGGATTTATCCCCAACAGTAGCCCCCCCCACTCTCGAGTTCAGAAATTGAAGGAAGGGAGTACCAAAACAGGCGACTGCCGAAGTCTTCTTCCAGGCTCCGCATTTGTTGCATCTGAAGCTCGGGGGAGGTCTCATCTCCAGCCAAGATTGACGCTGAAGTTGAGGCTGAGGCTTGGGGGAGACCTCATCTTCAGTCAATGTTTGGAGTTGAAATGGAACTCGTTTCCAGCTAAAGTCGATGAAGCTGATGTTGAAGCCGAAGTAAAACTCGCCTCCTTCGATTGAGGTCGGATTTGAGCTCCTCGGGGGCGACATTATCTTCATCAGTTGAAGTCGACTCGAGGGAGACCTCCTATCTTGCAGCCGAGGTTGAAAGTACGCGCTCGGGGGAGATCTTATCTCCTACGGCCGAGCTTCCCTTCGGAGGGAGATCTTATCTCCTGCAGGCCGAAGTGAAGTGCGCGCTCAGGGGGAGATCTTATCTCCTGCAGCCGAGCTTCCCTCGGGGGAGATCTTATTTCTTGCGGCCGAGGTTGGTGCTCGCGTTAGGACGAGGTTCTCCTCCTGTTCCTAACCGAGATTGTTCCGATCGCTCGGGAGAGATCTTATCTCTAGCCGAGGTTGGTGCTCGTGTTAGGACGAGGTTCTCCTCCTGTTCCTAACCGAGATCGTTCCGGTCGCTCGGGAGAGATCTTATCTCTAGCCGAGGTTGGTGCTCGTGTTAGGACGAGGTTCTCCTCCTGTTCCTAACCGAGATCGTTCCGATCGCTCGGGAGAGATCTTATCTCTAGCCGAGGTTGGTGCTCGTGTTAGGACGAGGTTCTCCTCCTGTTCCTAACCGAGGTTGTTCCGATCGCTCGGGAGAGATCTCATCTCTGGCTGAACTCGTTGTTCGGGAGAGATCTTATCTCTGGCCGAACTTCACCCCCGGGAGAGATCTTATCTCTGGCCGACCTTGTTGTTCGGAGAGATCTTATCTCTGGCTGAACTTGTTGTTCGGGAGAGATCTTATCTCTGGCCGAACTTTGCCCTCGGGAGAGATCTTATCTCTGGCCGACCTTGTTGTTCGGGAGAGATCTTATCTCTGGCCGAACTTGTTGTTCGGGAGAGATCTTATCTCTGGCCGAACTTTGCCCTCGGGAGAGATCTTATCTCTGACCGAGGTTGCGGTTCGGGAGAGATCTTATCTCTGGCCGACCTTGTTGTTCGGGAGAGATCTTATCTCTGGCCGAACTTGTTGTTCGGGAGAGATCTTATCTCTGGCCGAACTTTGCCCTCGGAAGAGATCTTATCTCTGGCCGAGGTTGCGGTTCGGGAGAGATCTTATCTCTGGCCGACCTTGTTGTTCGGGAGAGATCTTATCTCTGGCCGAACTTGTTGTTCGGTAGAGATCTTATCTCCGGCCGAACTTTACCCTCGGGAGAGATCTTATCTCTGACCGAGGTTGCGGTTCGGGAGAGATCTTATCTCTGGCCGACCTTGTTGTTCGGGAGAGATCTTATCTCTGGCCGAACTTGTTGTTCGGGAGAGATCTTATCTCTGGCCGAACTTTGCCCTCGGGAGAGATCTTATCTCTTGGCCGAGGTTGCGGTTCGGGAGAGATCTTATCTCTGGCCGAACCTTGTTGTTCGGAAGAGATCTTATCTCTTGCCGAACTTTACCCTCGGGAGAGATCTTATCTCTGGCCGAGGTTACGGTTCGGGAGAGATCTTATCTCTGGCCGAACTTTGCCCTCGGGAGAGATCTTATCTCTGGCCGAGGTTGCCGCTCGCATTAGGACGAGGTTCTCCTCCTGTTCCTAACACGGCGACTATTGACTGCTTCTTTTCCAGCCATTACATAGTTTTTGGCGCCCAAAAATAATACACTGTTGAAAGGGAAGGACTTTATTGAAAGGAAGTTACTGGCAATTTTTTCCAAATTTTCTGTGATCCAGGGTCGTGGTAGCAGCATCGTTCCTCCGCGCTTCTCCACGCGGACGACCTTTCCTATTTCATTCGAGCTTCCTCGCGTTGAAGCGTGCTTCTGTTGGCTTCGACGCTGGATCCTGGAGTGATGTTGACGACGTTGTGAGGCGGTCGACTTTGTTGTTTCTCGTTACGGCAGCGCCCTGCACCGATCTTTAGATTGGCGTCGAATGAATTTACCCAGCCGCCCCTTTCTGATGAGTTCCTCGATTTCATCTTGGAGCTGGATGCATTCCTCAGTGTCATGGCCGTGGTCGCGATGGTAGAGGCAGTACTTGCTTCGGTCACGCTTGTTTGGGGGAGACCGTAACCTTTCTGGTCTGGGGAGTTGGTTCTTAACTTCGGTGAGGATCTGTGCTCGGGGAGCATTGAGGAGGACATAGTCGCGAAATCCTTTGGGAGGTGGGCTTCTTCGCGCTTCTCTGCAAGCTCGAGGAGTTCGGGCCCGCCTGCTACCGGAGGGAGTCCGCGAGCGCGGCCGAACTTCATTCGGCTCCCTATCGCCTGTCAGCCACTCCCTTAAGGTTTCTTCGTCCCTCAGCTTGAAGGCTTCTTCCGCACGGGCGTATCTCTCGGCCCGAGCTAGCAGATCGGCGAAGTCCCTGGGATACCTTTTTTCCAGGGAGAACAACAAGTCGTTCTTCTGAAGGCCGCCTTTGAGGGCGGCCATGGCGACTGATTGGTCCAGATTTCGGACCTCCAACGCGGCAGCGTTAAACCGGGTGACGTAGGCTCGGATGGGTTCCCCCTCCTTCTGCCTGATGGCCATCAAAGAATCCGAACCTCGCCTCGGCGTGGTTGCCTACTACTGATGAAGTGGGCTGCGAACTGTTGACTCATCTGGTCAAACGATAAGATGGTTCTCGGCTTGAGCGTCGAGTACCAATTTCTGGCAGCTCCTTTGAGGGTAGAAGGGAAAGCCCGGCAAAATATGGCGTCCGACGCGCCGTGGAGCAGCATCGTCGTTCGAAAGGCTTCCAAGTGGTCGACCGGGTCGGTGGTCCCGTCGTAGCTCTCGAACTGTGGGAGCTTAAAGTTCGGCGGGACCGGTTCCTGCATGATTTTCTACGAGAAAGGAGGGTCTGTACAAACGTCATCACCACGCGAGGGGGGACGAAGTTCTTCAATTCGCCGGTTCATTTCCAAGAGCCTTTGGTCCAGCAGGTCCTCACGGTCTCTGATCTCCAAGGCTTTCTGGTGAGATGGGCGCGAGGCTTCACCCTTGGTCGATCCATGATCCGAACAAGGGTTCTCCCTCCTCCGCCTCTCCAATCCGGGTATCGGAGGTCGGGCTGCCCAGGCCGGTCGCTCTTGGACTGGATCATCCGACTTCGGAGAGTCCCGCGCCGGTCGGGCTGGCACTGGGACTTGTTGGTGCAGCACCGCCTGCACCGCCTCCGTGAGACCATGAACGTGCTGGATGAGCTGGTTGAACTGCTCCGTATCCACTACGGCTATAGACGGGGGTTGAGTCACCGGGGCCGGAGCAGGGACAGACGGACTCGGAGGGGATCGAGCCGCGGAAGCCGTCAAGCGCCGTGTCGAAGCCCTTCTGGGGGGCATTTCCTCTTTTCAGAGAAGGAATTCTGAAGAGAGAGAAGAGAGATCCGGAGCAGGGGAAGGAAATCGTCGTCGAGCACTCCTTTAAGAACAAGGGAACCTCGAAGGTTCAGGCCCTCCTTCTAGCGCCAATCTGTTGGTGCAGAAATCCGTCGCCGTCGGAGGTCGCCGCAATCGAGACCGCTGGGCGCCGCCGGGGACCTGCAAAACGAAGTCCCATCCGGAACCGGTGGGGTGGTGGCTTCGGCAGGACCCTCCGACGATCAAGTTAGTTTCCGGCCAACAGTAATGGAGTGCTCGAAATGAGTTCCGGAGCTTAGAGGTGAGGAGGAGAGCTTAGAGAGTCGAGAGTTCAGAGAGCCTAGCCTTAGTATGTCGGGAGGGGTCCTTTTATAGCGGAGCTTAGTTGATGGTGACGGCTGTGCCGTCTGGCAGAGAGTCGTCGGGCAGCATGGAGTTTGGTACGGAGAGGAAGGCGTCGTCCGGTAGATCGTGGGAGCCATACCGGCGAGTCGTGGGCCGCATGGAGTCCGGTACGGAGAAGAAGGCATCGTCCGGTAGATCGTGGGAGCCATACCGACGAGCCGTGGGCCGCATGGAGTCCGGTACGGAGAGGAAGGCGTCGTCCGGTAGATCGTGGGAGCCATACCGGCGAGCCGTGGGCCGCATGGAGTCCGGTACGGAGAGGAAGGCGTCGTCCGGTAGATCGTGGGAGCCATACTGGCGAGTCGTCGACCGCATGGAGTCCGGTACGGAGAGGAAGGCGCCGTCCGGTCTTACTGCAGGCGACAGTTCGTCCAATGGAGTTCGGACTTGTAACAGAGTTCGGCCGAGGGGGAAGCTGGGGGAGTTCGTCTGGCTGAAGGGTCGGCCATCTGTAGAGTTCGGCCGCGGGACGGTTGCCGAGGAGTTCGACCGCTGAGAGGCCCGAAGAAGCTCGGCTGGCCAGTTGAAGGACTTCGGTTGCTAGTTGGTTCGGCCAGGGCTCGCTGAGGAGTTCGGTCGCCTAGGGTCGGTCCGAAGGGGTTCGGCCACTTGGGCTCGCCTGAAGTCGGTCCGAAGGAGTTCGGCCGTGGGGTCCGAATGGGTTCGGGCTTGTAGGAGAGTTCGGCTGAAGGGAAAACCCGGGAGGAGCTCGGATGGCCGAACGGGCATCTGGGAGGAGTCCGTCTCCCGAAGAAGTCCAGCCGCTTGGAGTCCAAGGAGCTCGGCCGTCAGGAAGTTCGGCTGGCGGTGGGAGTTCGTCCTCTAGGCAGTTTGGCCCGGACCTTGGCGCAGGGGAGTTCGGCCTCTTGGCAGTTCGGCCCGGACCTTGGTGCAGGGGAGTTCGGCCTCTAGGCAGTTCGGCCCGGACCTTGGCGCCTGGCGCTAAAGCTCTTCAGCGGCTACTGGTTACATTGGGCTGAGCGTCGGGCCGGGCTTCGGCAGGAGCGGGATTTATCCCCAATATCAACTATATCATTTGCCAACGAGTATTGCTACCGATCACTCATCCATCCTCCCTACCACTTAGCAAAGTATCAACACCAACATCGAACCAGGGAACCTGACAGCTTTGATTTAACATATGATCTCCAGCTTTTCCTTTGCTAGTAATCATACTATGAGGATGGAATATCAATTATTATATATTAGTTAACTAGGCTTCTCACAATATCCTAATGTCATTTTATCATTTGTTATACTTATGAGCTCTTTTTTGTCGGGCGCTCACATCATTATAGAGTGCAAACATTTCATAAGTCAGAAAATAAAAATTCTTATAGAATTCATGGACACGCTTGATCCTGTCATCAGATCCAATCTTCGATATGCTTAGCAACATAAGATGCGCTCCGTCTGCGGCATTATTTGTCTTTCAAAAGATATACCAAATAGACACCGTGACGAAACCATGAAGAAAAGTTCATGGAAGAGTAGATGGACCTCCAGCTATTTAGTTTCATCTTGAATTTATAAGCTCTTTAGTCTTCTTATTATTCTTTTTGATCCAAGAAGGTGTCCATCAAATCATTGCTATTTTTTTGTTATTTATGACTATTATAATTCATGAAGTTAGAAGTTTCCAAGTTTCTCATTTTTTTAGCATGACAAGCATTTTTATTTTGTGATTTCTTTAAACATTCCAACATAAGATAACTAATTTAGTTGCACTAGTTAATTTCCAAATCTTGTCTAAGATTATGATATTTCAATACCAATTTCTCATTGAAGATGTACTTTGATCAGCTAATCATCTAGGAGAAAATCATAGTTAATCATCATCTCTCACTCACCTCTCCATGCAATTTTTAAGGCAAAACTGTAGTGCCAGTTTACCATTTAATTATAATAAATTTGTCAATCAAGAAGATCGAGCATCTAAAAGTTCTTAAACTTCAACAAACAAATTACTTCTCCACAAACCTATCCTATTTTTGTGCAATTCCTTTAGGATCCGTTTGGTTGGGATATATCAGATTATGGGATAATCTGATAATTCATGAAAATTATTTACCTAAAAAAAATGATTACGAAGAAATTTTTTTTTTACTATATTTGGTTGGTAGGAAAATTACTTTGAAAAATGATATCAAAAAAGAATTATTACGTTTAATTGGAGATAATCCTATATGAAAATATGATAAAATTTATAAATATATCCTTCAATATAAAATATTTTTTAATATTAAAATAGTATTATCATCTTCAATTAATTTTTATATGATGACTATAATCATATAACGTTTGCATGATGCCATCTATATTTTAATTTTTTTACAATAGGGCCATTTGATTGAGGGTAATCTGGCATGAAAAAATGATTTTCATGTCAGATTACCATGTTTGGTATGAAAAATGGAAGAAAAAAATGGTAAAAAAATTGGTGGGCCCCATGCTTATTTTTCAGAGAGAAATGGTAAAACAAATACCATGGAAGAGTTGGTATTTAGCAAATTCTCGAGTGATGGTAATTCATGTTTGATAAAAATACTCCCAATAAAGCTGCATATGTAATCATTGACTTTATTTTAATGTCCTTCAAATTTTATTCAATAAAAAAATTTTGTAAAAAAATTAAGATGGAGATGGCATTATGCAAATGATCATGTGGTTATAGTCATCATATAAAAACTAATTAAAGATGATAATACTATTTTAGTATTAAAAAAATATTTTATATTGAATGATATATTTATAAATTTTATCATATTTTCATGTAGAATTATCTCCAACCAAACATAATAATTCTTTTTCGGTGTCATTTTTTGGAGTAATTTTTCTACCAACCAAACATAGTAAAAATTTTTTTCCTTCGCAATCATTTTCTTAGGTAAATGATTCCCATGAATTATCAGATTATTCCGTAATCTGACATACCCCAACCAAATGAATTCAAAAGCTTTTTATTGAATAAAATTTAAAAAATATTAAAATAAAGTCAATGATTACATATGCTGTTTTATTGAAAATATTTTTATCAAACATAAATTACTATCGCTCAAGAATTTATGAAATATCAATTCTTTTAGGTATTTATTTTATCATCTTTCTCTGGAAAATAAGGATAGATTCATCATTTTTTTTATCATCTTTCTCTTCAACTTTTTATATCAAATATGATAATTTAAAATAAAAATTATTTTTTTTTTATGTTAGATTATCTTCAATGGCTTCTTATTAGAAAAAAGATATTCAATGGCAAAGAGAAATTTAAAAAGAAAAAGGAAGGTTCATCGCAAAAGGCTCAGGGTTTGGAGTTTTATTTGTCTAATGTAGCACGTGCATTGCACGTGCTCAGAAGTATAAATTGCGACGAACGGCAGGCAAAGGCGATGCCCTAAGGCCGCTCTCCATCGCTTACGGCGCTGCCTCCCTGGCCAGGTGTCGTAACGCCCAAATCTCCTCTCTCAGATAGCCGCCCTCGACGTAACCGCAGACCTTGAGGGAGCCGTTCTCTCCTCTTTCTCGACAAAAGAAACCCTAATTTCAGAAAAGTTTGGTCCATTCGATTTCTCCGGTAAAGATCCGTTCTTCATAGCCTCTGATTCTCTTCTGAATCAAGAATTTTTTGTCGATTTTTTGAATGATTATCAGGGGTTTAGGGTTTAGTGTTTAGAGAGATGTCGGACGACGAAGCGAAGGAGGAGGAGCTCGATCTCACTTCACCTGACGTCGTCACCAAGTACAAGAGCGCGGCAGAGATCGTCAACAGTAATGATCTCATCTCGTCTCCTCTTTGCTTCCAGTTCGATTCGTGATCAATACCCTAGTTCTCTCTCTCTCTCTCTGATTTTCGGATGATTATTGGGGTCTTTATTATCTAAAGTTCTAAAATAATTATGATTTTTTGGTGTGAAAACAGAGGCTCTTCAGCTGGTTGTGTCCGAGTGCAAGCCCAAGGCGAAGATCGTTGATATCTGTGAGAAAGGCGATGCCTTTATCCGAGAGTAATTCTCTATTATCTATGAGTTATTTTTTTTAAAATATCCATTTAATGTCATTTTGTTGTATACATCGTACTGTTGATAAATTTATAAGAAGGTTGGGATCTTGATGGCGGCATTAGGCAAGCGGGAAACATATACAAAAATGTGAAGAAGAAGATAGAGCGGGGTTTGGCATTCCCAACATGCATCTCTGTGAATAACATCGTGTGCCATTTTTCGCCCCTGGCAGGAGATGAGACGGTTTTGGAAGAGAATGACATTGTTAAAATGTATGAATTAGTCATGATAGTTGTACGTATTTCAGCAACTTAGTCGAAGTATATCGAGTCATCTCTACTTGTGTTGTTCTTTGTGTTGCAGTGATATGGGATGCCACATAGATGGGTTTATTGCAGTAGTGGCGCACACTCATGTCCTCCGGGTAGGGCCGGTGACGGGAAGGGCTGCAGATGTAATTGCAGCTGCTAACACTGCAGTGGAAGTAGCATTGAGGCTAGTGAGGCCTGGGAAAAAGGTATCCTTTCTTTTATAGGAATTGGAATTTTTTTCCATTTTTTGTAATACATTTTAAGTTGGAGAAAACCGGATTTTTGTAGCCACATTGTAAGGCGCAGAATATTTGGTATTCTCTCTGTTTCTCATAGATATAAATTGGTGTAACGTGTCATTGGTGGATAGCTGTGCAGTTAGTTTAGTAGTAGGAAACTTCTACCTAGGTTCTGTGCCTGCTTCTCTCTAGCAACCTGCTTTTGCACCTGCTTCCTAAACACTTCCCATTTTTTTCTTAAAAAGAAAAAGAAAACCCTGCTTCTCTGGACTTGCACTTGTAACTTTGATGCACCAAATCCTGCTTTAGATAACTTAGATATTGTGCAATTACATAGATCTCAATGTGTAATGATATTGTTATGGTGGACGCTAGCATAGGGATACACATAAATGGATGTGATGCTTTGATTGCTGGTTAATGAGAAGGAAAACTTAAGACAATCATGGGTCCTCTTTGTTTTGGTCGTATACTTAGCATTAATGACTATACTCCACTTTTTCATTAATTGGCTTGCATTGTTATCATCTCTCTTGAATCTTGAGGCAGTTGTTAAGTAACAAATATAATTAGAAAATTCATTCTCCCATCATAGTGCTATATGATAGCCTGCTGATGTACTTTACAAGTTATTAGGATATGCTTCTTTGTTATACCACCTTAAGCCATTTCTTGCTAGGTATATTAGAGAGGAGGCTGTCCTTGATTTGTGGAAAAAAGCTTAACCTGCATGCACAAGGGTCTCGTTAAATAGGTTATAGTAGAGTTGATGACTATTTAGCAGTTGATGTGCATCAAGGTTGTGCTCACCTTAGATTTTCAAATTTGTGGATGCCTCATTCCTCTTCACTCCAAAAGTATCTCACCTTGGAGGTAATTTTGATGCAGTCAATGGTATGTATGACTTGATTTGTATAGATTTAATATAAATTTATAGCTCCCTGCCAGATGGTGCTGGTCCAATTATTTTTCACTGGCCACTATTCTGGATTTTCAGAACACTGGTTTTGGTTGCTGACAAATATTTTTCTTTTTGCTAAAATATTGGCTAGCATAAAATGTTTTAATTATAATGTCCCCCCCCCCTTCCTTTCATTGAAATTAGTCCCTAAATGAGGAATAATTTTTTGAAAGCTATGGAGTTACGTCCAAGGATGCTTTTGTCATAGTTACTCTGATAGGGCATTCCTTCTATCCTTATTTAATGTGAATATTTCTGAATTTTGCTTTGACTTCTTAATATACTTTTTCCATCCAGTGATTCAAAACTTTTGACCTTGGAATGTTTTGTATTTGGAAAACATTCTTGCACCTAGACTGCAATATGAGTGAACACCCTAAATTTTTATTAGAATTTGATTTGGCTTGATTTTTTGTGCCACAAGTTTATTTTTCCTTCTTTTTTGGTTATAGATTTTATTCCATTAGTTTCTTAGGAAATGGTTGTTGTTTACCTTTTTTTGCTTCTCTTGTGGGACTCAAGCTTTCTTTTCATTGCTTTTTGTAACTTTTTTGGCTAGTTCCGAAACGAAGTTGCTTGACAACATATGAAGGAAAAAATCACCAGTACTTTCAGTGTAAGTTGCAAGGAGATCGTTTTATCAAGCATCCAACTGTAGCTTGCTTTATAGACTCCCCCCTATAGTGTTTCATTGAGTGGATCAAGTATCACTGGATGATGACTTATGATTTGTTGCTGTTGTGACATGCATATTAAATGTGTGTCATAGTTTGATTGGTTACCATTTTAACATAGTTATTTTCTAGGCATTTCTTTTTCATGTGCTTATCTTTTATTGGTTATTACTAAATGTAAACCATGTGCAAACTGCTTTCCAGTGAAGATGTCCATCCTCTGTCAAGGGTTGCAACGTGTGTTATTTGGCTTATGATATTAAATTTGAGTTTTGTGGATTTTCCTTACTGGCTTCTGATTTTTGTCATTGGAGGAAGTAAAATTTCTTGTCATTTTGTGACATGGTTCTGAGTGTCCAATCATTTCATAGATATCCTAGTCACAATGGTCTGAATGTTACGTGACACATTCTCCTTTTCCTTTAATGCTTAAATTGTACACCTCCAACAATGTTTACAACCACAGTCAAGGTGATAGTGCTGTAAAATCCAACCTATGTTTTAGGTGTTTTGGCACAAGAAACTGATCTAGACTTGTTCAATTGGAGGCACATGTTTTCTTTCTTTGATTCAATACTTCTGGTAGTGAGAGTTATGTTTTGCTGGTAATTTTGATGAATGTGTGTGAATGTCACATTTTGTTTGTTTGTGTTTATGGCTCATGAATGTTTTAGTACTAATAATTTTGATTAATGGGCTTGAACCATGCTTTTCGTTTGTTTATGATTTTAGGGTCATGAAAATTTTAGTTGAGATCTCGAGCCTCTATTTTTAATTATTTATGTTAGACCATGCACTCCATATTTTGTTGCTACTGTAAGTTTATCTTCTTGAAGCAATTTGTGTAACCCGCTAAAGCATGGGGTGTTTGTTAGTTCTGTTTTTGCAGACTTCATGTGGAATGATCATCATTTGCCATGCAACACTCATTCTGTTTAACTCCATAATTTACATGACCACTATACCTATGCAATATCCTATGAGTGGTGCGTGACAATTAGCATTAGTTAATTGGCACCGTGGTGATGTTGTGCATCTTTTAACTTTCATGGCCTATTTTTCCTGTTTCCCTTTCTTGCTGCCAAAGTTCAACCATTCCACATGGTTTCTTGTTTCTAGGCTTGAAGCACTAATTTCAGTTTAGAAACAAAGATTTAAGTATTTTTCTTACGAAAGGTTGATTATTTAGGATGATAATTTTTAGAGCATTAGGATGCACAAGGTTCAACTGAGTATAGAAACATACGCCTATGGATCTTTAGTCCCATCAAGGATTTTGGTACTGGATTGTACCTGATGCACTGGCACCAGTTTGCTTTTGTACTAGTACTGTACAAACACATGGTGATTCACTTATTTTGTTATACTGGCACCTTGAAATGTATTCTGTCAGTGTGTATCTTACCATTTCCATAAGGTGCTGGTATTGATGCTGGTGCTGGTACTTCAATCCTTGGGTTCCACAATATTTCTTTCTAGTTATCATTCATAGCAAATGAGGCTTGATGGTGATAGATTTATTGTGATTTAAAGCTGTTTCTGAAAAATTAGGCAACTTTACCAAGATGAACCATTTACTAGTTGGTTTCCTCTTTTCGCAGTTGCCTACATCATCATTGGCTACTTGTATATATGGAAAAGAATTTGCTTTTCCATCTGTTTTTGAAATTCCAAGCATCATTCTGTAGCCAACATTTAATATAACATAATTCAATCTCAGTTGTTCATTCTAACTCCTGATAGATAGTTTTATATTTGGCAAGATTTGTAGATTGCATCCTATTTCTAAATCTATATAGACACTGTCAGTTCTTTGTAATTTTTAACCTTGACTACCATGAAATGTATATTGTTGCTATGTTGATGATATATCTGTAAGGTACTGGTGCCAGTACTTCAATCATCAGTTCCATGATATCTTTTTCTAGCTATTATCCATGTTAAAGGAGGTTTGATTGATGGATTGATTGTGATTTCAAGCTGATTCTATAAAATTAGGCAACTTTATCAAGACAGACCATTTTTTTTGTTGGTTTCCTCTTTTCACGGTTGCCTACATCATCATTGGCTACTTGCATATATGGAACAGAATTTGCTTTTCCATGTCTTTGAAATCTAAATATCATTCTGTAGCCAACATTTAATATAATACAATTTGATTACAATTGTTCAACTTAACTCCTGATATATAGTTTATGTATTTGGCATTGATTTTTATGATTGTTAGATTGCATCCTATTTCTAAGTCTATTTTAGACCCTTTGAGTTTGTAATTTTCGACCATGATTTCTGCTCAATAAGATTCTACCAAACCATAACAAGTACAGCCATAGAGATTGTTTATTAGTAATTTGCACAAAAGTATGTGCCTTTGGCAACTTAGTCAAGATCCCTTTTTCTTTTTTCAGTTTTTTTTTTTTTTTGGTTGGGTTTTTTTTTTTTTTTTTTTTTTTTTTTTTTTTTTTTGGGGGGGGGGGAGATATGTTCAAAATTTTGTCAATTATTTTTTTCTGGTCTCATGTACAATTTACTACCCTATTCTGAAAGGTTTTCTTTGGTTCTTCTTTGTTTGTTTGTTTTTTTATAAACTCAATGCAGATTGTCCAATTGGGCACTTGAATGGAATACTAATGGATCTTTCATCCATTTTCTTGTGTTTGGTGAAATATAGAAGGATGGATGAGGGTGTTTCTCTATTGATATAGAAGGAATGAAAAAGGAGGATGGATAATATTTGTATGGCATTTTTACTAAACTACTCTTCGATGAAAAAGTATTATTATTATCAATTTATAACATTTATTGATACTAAAAAAAGTAAGATAATATACAAACTTATAATCTTTTTAATTTATAATTATATGAAATATAAATATTTAATTTTAATTTAATTAATTAAATACATGATTTTATAAATTAATTATTTTATAATTAAATTTAAATAGTTAATTAATTTTATATAAATAGTTAACTAAAATAGTGAATATAAATAGAAAAATAGAAGTTTTTAGGTTTTTTCAAAAAATGAATTATGGGTAATTTTGTCAATGTAGAAATCTATCCCTCACATGCTTTATCCATCCTCCATTGCATCCTCCCAATTCGGGAGGATGCAAATTGGTGGGCCAGGATGGATGGACGATCCCTTATTTTCATCTATTCTTTCTAAAATTTTTTGAACCTTCCAACCCCATCTATCCTTTCTTTTATGACCACAACCAAACACCGGATAAAACAGCATATTGGGACTTGTGATTTTCTTTTTTCCATATATATTTTTGTTTTGATGTGGTTTGTCCAATTTTCTACGATTTTGAGCAATTAACTTAAACAGATCTTTAAAGCTATTTCTCCACTTTCTCGCCGATCTTGTTCTCATGCAATTCTTCCACTCTACTAATTTCAATTTCTTCCATGATTATTCTTGTGACAGAATAAGGATGTCACAGAAGCTATTCAGAAGGTAGCTGCTGCCTATGATTGCAAAATTGTTGAAGGGGTTCTTAGTCATCAGCTCAAACAGTTTGTGATTGATGGAAACAAAGTCGTTCTTAGTGTAAGCAATCCTGAGGCTAGAGTTGATGAAGCAGAATTTGAGGAAAATGAAGTATATGCAGTTGATATAGTCACCAGCACAGGTGAAGGCAAGGTAAAAAGTTCTTCCAATTTAACTCAAGAAGTTCCAGATCTCTAATTGAATTCCACAGTAATTCTCCCTTGTTTTTGTACCATCTTCTGGTTATTATCCAAATCATGGATGCAGCTGATAAAGCCCTCACTTTGCAGCCTAAACTCTTGGATGAGAAGCAAACTACTATCTATAAGAGAGCTGTGGACAAAAACTATCACCTGAAAATGAAGTCATCAAGATTCATCTTTAGTGAAATAAACCAGAAATTTCCAATCATGCCATTTACTGCAAGGTACATTACTTCATCCATTCATTATGTTAATCTTGGTTTCTATTCATCATAATTCTTTTTTCTTTTTCTTTTTTTTTTTTGGGTTTTTTGTTTGGGGTAGCAGGGCTTTGGAAGAGAAACGAGCTCGGCTTGGTCTAGTAGAATGTGTAAATCATGAGCTTTTGCAACCATATCCTGTTTTGCACGAGAAACCTGGTAAGAAACTGTTTGCTCAACAAATATTGCGTGTGTGCAAGTTTTTCATTGTTTTCCATATTTTGCTGCAGTAATACCCAATTTATATATTGCATTTTCTGAATAATGAAAGATGCCTTTTAATTTAGCTAATCTGAGTGTCCTGTAAACTACCATTATCTTTTATCTGGGTCAACACCTATAGCAGATTGCAAATACGTGCAGAACATTACCTGCTTGCAGGTTGTCTCCATCCAGTGGGTTTTGACCATTTGCCTTGCTGTATCTCAGGAGATCTTGTTGCTCACATTAAGTGCACGGTGTTGCTAATGCCAAATGGGTCAGACAGGATTACCTCCCATCCATTGGAACAGTTGCAGCCTACAAAAGCCATTGATAATGATCCTGAAATTAAAGCATGGCTAGCTTTGGGAACAAAGACAAAAAAGAAGGGCGGAGGAAAGAAGAAGAAAGGTATTCCAAGTGCATATTTATCCTTTTGATCATGCATGATCCTCACAAGTTTCTATCTGTATTACCATGCAAACAGTTGATTTAGAATCCCAGGAATAATTTAGCAATTATAATATATGGCCTTTATTGCTCTATGCCAACTCACTTAGAAGTTATCCAGACTCCAAATGGATGGAGTGATGGGTTCCCTATAGGGATAAACTTGAGAAGTTGAATATTTAACCTTTTCAGCCAACTCGGAAAATTCTGCGCCTCACCTGTGTTCGGTGTTCTCCCTGCTTGGAACTTCAATTTAATGGAGAAGCACAGTGGTTGCACACTGCCAACGTCTTATGTCTTTGCTGTTTTTGTGCCGCTTTGCAGGGAAGAAAGGCGGAGCTGACACAGCTGAAACCGAACCAATGGATGCAACATCAAATGGTGCCCCTGCCCAAGAATGAGAGTTTCGGTGCTCTTTTCCATTTGTTGCTGGTGGCCCCTGGAAACGGTCAGATTTTCATGCAATTTTTGTGGGGCAATGCACAAGCGCACAGAACTCTTATGTGGAAAATGTTTATAATTTTAAAAGTGGGCAAAGCTTTTGCAAGATGATATTAATTAAGTTGCTAAAGCTTTGGGCGTTTGGATATATTAGGATGGAAGAGCTGGATATTGAGATACAAGATGTATTTTATCCATCCATGCAAGGATGGTTGGAGGAGTAATGTGAATTTGGTTCTTGGAAATGCATTAAAATCTGATGTTTTTATACATTCAACATAGTGTATCTCGTGTGAAATGAGGAGTAATCCAAAAAAAGAAAAAAAAGGTTTGCAAGAAAAAAATTAAATCAATTGGCCTGGAAACAATGTGATCGGTTAGGCGAGCGATTTTTATTGGCCATACTATTTTTTTTCAAGCTTTATTTTTTAATCTCTGATCTTCTTGTCCGTCTCTGCTTGTTCTGTCTGATGTATTTGTATGTCTTTTTAACCATGGGGCGAGGGATGGTGATTGATGGGAGTACTTTGATATTAGTGTTTTTTTTTTTTTTTTTTTTTTTTTTTTTTTTTTTTTTTTTTTTTCAATTGTTTGCTGGGAACGAAATTCACTTTGGAGTGGGGTGGTTAAAGCCTCCCAAGTGGTTTATCCTTTCAATCATTCTGTTTTTTTTCCTTCAAAATCCAGGAATTCCAAGAGAAAATTATATTGCACAATTAATTATTGGAGACGAAGAGAGGAATACGGGGTGGTTCGATGATACGCTTTGGTGGAGTGGTCCATCCAGATTTACCTTTTTCTAGGTTCTTGTCTGAATTTTTCTATTAAGTTTTTTTTTTTTTTTTTTGGATCAAATGGCGGAAGAATCCCGAGTTATCATTCATTATCATGTGTCATCGGTCACGTGTCTTTGGCTATATTTAAGCTTTATTTATTCGATTAATCTAAATCTTCCATAGATTAAAATAAATAAATAAATAAAATTAATAAAAAAAATAGAGCTCTATTTTGAAATGAAGATTGAGATAAGTTTAAATTTAATGAAATTCAGATCTTTAATAATATTTTTTATTTGATCAAAATTATAAATTTTTTATCACTGGATATGATCATGGGAATTGGATAAGCTACGCCTCTTTTTTCTTAAAGTCTTCACACATCGAAAATATATTAAATTTGATATGCACATCCAAAATTTATCAAATATAAATATATATATAAAATATATTATATATTATATAATTAATTTATTTTAAAAAAATAAGACTTCATATATTTTATGGGTTTTTTGTCAGTTTTTATAGGATATCATTGCGAGTTATTATTTTTATAGATGATGAGTTGCTGCCGGGAGTTATTAGTAGAAACCATCCATAAATAGATTCTTCTTCCAGACCATATATATATATTCTTAATTTTTTCTTTTTTTTTTGATACAAAGGAAGGAACTCTAAAAATAAAAAGAAAATTAAGAATATAAAAAAAATATCAACCAAATCAGCCATTATCAATATTCTAATAATGAAGGAGAGAGAAGAAAGAGATAAAAAGAACCCGTTCGAGAGCCATTTAGCTAAACTGTCTGCTAGTTGATTAGCCTCCTGATAAATATGTGAGATTTGAAATGATTCTAAAGAGGTGGTGCACATCAGCCAGCAGAGGATTGATGGAGGAAAGGGATGAATGGAGGGAAGAAAATTAATCTACACAAAATTATTGAGATATTTTATGACTCAATTGATGAGGTTAGATGAATCACTTTCCAACCAAATTAATTTTTCTTCTTTCGCCTTGTGAGATTTACTCGTAATGTTTAGCCACATTTTGTTGGACACATAAAAGTCACGGGAACAACACGTGATGGCTCACTTCTTGGGCCGTACTTAAGCCCACGTTCAAGCTGGATCTCAGATGCGGGCCTCATCTCTCTCATTCTCCCCCAGACACTTCCACCTTCCTTACATGCCCCATAAAAATATATATGCGCATGCTATATTCCCCATATCCCCCGTCACTATCCCCTCCCTAAACGCATCTCATCCGTTAACCTCCGAGCTTCAAATTAAGTCTGCATAGGAACCTTTCCCCTTTCACCGCCTCTCCACCACCATCGGTTAACCATGGCAACGCCGCTCCTTGCCAGTCTATAAATTCCACGCTTCGACTCTCTCTCTCTCTCTCTCTCTCAGTTCACGACCCCCCAATGGCGAGTGTCGACCCTGAGCGCCGGGACGAGGAGGAGGCCAGCTGCGACGAGGAGGACGTAGGAGCGCAGATCGCACCCATCGTCCGCCTAGAGGAGGTCCCGAGATTACAACCGGCGAGGAGGAGGTCATCCTCCTCGACCTGTATGCCCCCCGATCTCCCGCCTGACATAGGGTTTTTGTTCAAGATCCGAGGATCTTGGGTTCTGATCGATCTTTCTTGATTCTTTGTTTGTTTTGGTGCTATCAGAAAGGCGAAGCTCTATCGGTTCAACGAGGAGGGAAACCAGTGGGCGGAGCGGGGCACAGGGAACGTGAAGCTCTTCAAGCACAAGGAGACCGGCGAGGTCCGCCCGGTCAAGCGGCCGCCCAAGACCCTCATGATCTGCGCCAGTCATCTAGGTTTGCCAGTCGTGCTTTCAGATTTGTGATTTCGCTCCGGATTTTTGGGAATGGAATAGCATGTCTTCTTGTTTCTTGGATGCGGTTTAGTTCTTCAGTTGATCAAGATGCAGGAACACGTGTCGATCAAGATTTGAGGATATGTTCTGCATTCGTTTCGGTTCCGTTTAAAGTAAGCGTCTTTCCGTTTATTTTATTTTATTCTTTTTAAAATTTTTTATTGATTTTTTGTCTCATCGAAATTAAGTATTTTGTTTCTGATGGGTTGAGAGTGAATCTCACTCCCATCGAAGTTTGGTCTGATGCTCAGTTAAATATAATTTATAATTATAGAAGAATTTCAATCATGGATTTTTTTTTTCGGACTTCTATATTAATCAATTTTTTTTTAGATTTCTACATCAGCTAAATTTCTTCTGAATTTCTCCATCAACCAAACTTTTTTCGAACCTCTCCGTCAATTAAACTTCTTTCAGACTTCTCCATCAGTCGACCTTCTTTCGAATTTTTCCATCAATCGAATTCCTTCATCAGACGAATATTCCTTCAGATTTCTTTTTCAGTGGATCTACATGCAGATCCTTCCAGCAGACCTTCTTTCGGATTCCTCCGACGAATTTTCTTTAGGATTTCTTCAGTGGACTTCTGAACCCTAATGGACTTTTAAATCCCTTTCGGTCGAACTCCATGTAGTCGTCTTAGAGGGCCTCAACATCAATACGGATTTAGCAATCTGCACAGCATGAACCTACTTACACACAAACAACCTTGAAGGAGTCCGAACTTCTTTAAAATTGATGAAGCTTGAAGCTGTTCGCCGCTAGTGCCTACCTTCTTCGAACTTCAACAATTAAATCTTAACTGTCTGCATGTCATGACAATAGACGCATCGTGATAACGGACACTACTCTTCATAACAAATTTTACGTGGCTTCGAACGGTCCACTACCAAGCGATTACGGCCATCACTATTAATTTGTTATAGATTCCATCTATAAAAAAAATTCTACAGATATGTTTTCTCCAAGCCCTCATTCTTCTTCTCAAAATTTTGCTTCTTTCTCTGCTGAGTATTCCATTTCTATTGGTTGGAAGAGCTGACTTGACCATCGAAAGGTCCTGTCAGAGTCACCCCTCCTCCGATTTGGACTTCTTTTGCAGGTCCCTATGGTGACCTCGACTTCTCCAGCTCCAGCCAGTTTCGGCATCGATCAAATTCCACACCAACAAAATTGACGCTAGAAGAAGAGCCCTGAAGCTCTTGTTCTAAAAGGAGTGCCCAGTCGATCTTGATCCTTTTCTTCTTTAATTCCTTCAAGATCCATCGGAAATTCATCTTTGTTTAATCTTTTCAGCTTAGAAATACCTCCAAAGAAGACAATCATCCGATGATTCGCTGCTTCTGCCATTAGATCTGAGTCGGATCCGCCCATCCCTATCCCATCACCAATGCTTTGACCTCCTCCACCGATGGCTGTGATAGATTCGGAGCAGTTCAACCTGCTGATACAACAGGTTCGAGGCCTCACTGAAATGGTGCAGATTATGCAGCAACTTTCAGTGGTGGCTTTATCAAAAAATCCTCCATCGGGGTGTCAACAATCGATCCCAAGGAGGCATACTTGGGTCAGTAGATTCGTCACTCATGGGAAGAAAAAATAGAGAGCTGAAGACCCCTATTCAGATCATGATTCCTCTTCAGAAGAAACCTTCCTTATCTATAGTCGAAAGCCTTCTAGGATCTGTGATCAAGATGATGTTCTTGATTAGAAATTACAAGAAATGGATCGATGGATTGAGGAACTCTGCCATATCGCCCTAGCTCACCATGACGATATCTGCACCGATCCCCCATTCTTTACTCGAATTATGCAAGAGCTTATCCCTTTGAACTTAAAGCTTCCCCAATTCGAAAGTTATGATGGGACCTTTGATTCGGTCGACCATCTAGAGATCTTTCGGACCATGATGATGCTCTATGGCGCGTCAGACACCATCTTGTACCGAGCTTTTTCATCTATCTTGAAGGAAGCAGCAAAAAATTGATACTCAGCACTAAAGTTGGGTACGATCTTGTCTTTTGATTAGATGAGCCATCAGTTTGCGGCTCATTTTATCAGTAGCCAACATCTCAGACGAGGTTTGAACTCCCTCATCAACATCAAGTAGAAAGAATGAGAGTCAATTCGGGCTTACGTCAACTGCTTCAATGCTACTACCCTTGAGGTCCGAAATCTGGATCAGTCCGTTGCCATAGTCGTGCTGAAGATGGTCTTTAAGAGAATGATCTGTTGTTCTTTCTGAAGAAAAGGTATCTTAAAAATTTTGTCGAACTGCTAGCTCGAGCTGAAGGATATACCTGAGCCGAGGAAGCCTTTAAGTTGAAGGATGAGGAAGCCGTAGGAGAGCGGCAGATGGGCGAATCTAGCAAGCTCATAGTTGAAAAAAAGCTAAACGAAGTTCGGCCACGCTCCCGGACTCCCTCCGAGCATAAGCGAGTCCAAACTTCTCTTCAAGCTCGTCGCTAAAGAAGCCTTGATAGAAGGGCACGAAGAAGTTCTCCTCCTAGAAGATTTCATAACTATGCCCCCCTCAATGCTCCGAAAATACAAGTATTGATGGAGATCAAGGAGCAATTGCCAAAATCAGAGAGGATGCGTACTCATCCGGGCAAGCACAATCCTAATAAATACTGTCTCTACCATCATGACCACGGTCACGATACTAAGGAATGCATTCAGCTCCAAGACGAGATCGAGAAGTTTATCAAGCGACGTCGGCCCGATCGATTTCTGCGACGTCGGTCCGAAGGAAGAGAGGATCGGCCAAGAGCACTACCGCAGTCAGAATCGCCAAGGAGGAAGAAGCAACAGAAAGATCGACCATCTCTCGGCATCATCAATACTATCTTTGGAAGACTTCAGCGAGAGAAGGTCAGTGGATGTGAAGGATCGGTGAAGAGATAGATGACTGAAGAACCTATAGCCTTCACTAAAGCAGACACACAGAGAGTTCAGTTTTCACATAACGATGTGGTTGTAATTACTTTAAATATTATAGACTATGATGTATGCCATGTCCTTGTTGATAACAGAAGTTCGATCGATATCTTATTTTATGATGCTTTCTTCAAGATATATATATCTAACAGTCAGTTTGGATCAATAAACTTTCCATTGATAGGCTTCACTAGCGACGCGGTACCAGTTGAAGATATAATAATTTTGGTTGTAGCTGCAGAGCAATATCCATGACAGTCTAGGGCACGGATAAACTTTCTGATAGTAAGAGCTCCATCAGCTTACAACGCAATCCTTGGCCGACCTGGTCTAAACGCACTTCGAGCAGTAGTATCGACATATTACTTGAAAATAAAGTTTTCGATAAGTTATGGAATCGAAAAAGTTAGAGGAGATCAAGCTATGGCAAGACATTGCTATTCAATTGCTTTACGAAGGGGTGAGTGATTGGATCCTTGTCTGGTTGACGGGCTGGATGTTTGCGACGATCTAATGGAAGAGTGGGGTGAGACTATGAAAGACCTTGCTTCCATCCCACTGAATGATAGGAATGTGGAGCACATGGTGCAGATCGACTCTAACGTAGCAGGAGAAGTACGAGAGCGGCTTATCGAATTTATGCAGAGGAATGCAGATATTTTTGCTTGGGTCCCCAACGACATGCTCGGGATAGATGCAGATTATGGAACATCATCTGACTGTCAATCCTAAACATCGATCAGTGAAAGAGAAGATGCGCAGCTATACTCCAAAGAGGTAGAAAGCAATTATAGAGGAAGTCAACAAGCTTCTCAAAGTTGGATTCATCCGAGAAGTCAATTATCCGAACTGGGTCTTCAACGTCGTGCTCGTTAAAAAGACGAACGATAAGTGGAGAATGTGCATAGACTTTAAAAAATTGAACAAAGCTTGTCTAAACGACAGCTACCCTCCACCCAAGATTGATCAACTGATGGATGCGATCTCGGGCCACGAGCTTCTCACCTTCGTGGATGCTTTTTTCGGCTATAACCAAATTTGATGGCACCAGAGGATGAGGAGAAAACTGCTTTTATTACTGACCATGGTCTTTACTGTTACAGGATTATGTCTTTTGGACTAAAAAATATAGGGGCAATATACCAGCGTCTGATCAACAAAATCTTCAAGGAGCAGATCGACCACAACATGGAAGTATATGTAGATGACATGCTTGTTAAGAGCCGAGCTTCAATAAATCACATTGCTAATCTTGAAGAGATCTTCAACGCCCTTAGGAGATATAAGATGAAGTTGAACCTAACTAAGTGCGCCTTCGGTGTAATCTCAAAAAAATTCTTAGGATTCATAATGTCGAAGTACGAAATCGAAGCAAATTTAGAAAAGATTTGGATCATTCAAGAGATGACTGCCCCAAAATCAATCAAAGAAGTTCAGCGCTTGATCGAAAAGATGGCAACCCTGAATCACTTCATCTCGAGAATGGTCGAGCGATGCATGCCCTTCTTTCAGATCTTAAAACAGCCAAAGAACTTTTGCTGGACCATCGAATGTCAACAAGTCTTTAAAGAGCTCAAGGACTATCTCTATTCACCTCTTCTATTAGCAAAGCCTGAGCCCAGAGAGAAATTATTTTTGTACCTAGCGGTCTTCCCAGCGGCTCTTGCGGCAGTCCTAGTTAAAGAGGAGACGAAAGTATAGCAGTCAATCTACTACATAAGCTGAGTTTTGAGGGACGTCGAGATCAGGTATGTTAAGTTAAAAAAACTAACTTGTGCTTTGCTGATTGTAGCCCGGAGATTCTGATCTTATTTTCAATGGCACACTATAACTCTCCTCATTGATCAATCAATTAAAGCAGTCTTTCATCGAACGGATGCCTCCGAAAAAATCGCAAAATGGGCAATCGAGTTTACAGAATTTGACATCAACTATCGACCTCGACCATCGATCAAAGCCCAAGTATTGATGGCTTTTATAGTTGAATGCACCATTCTGGATGAAGCCGAGCTTGAACAGAATGAAATCAGCATTTCATGGCTGTAGCCGAGCTCCTCTGAAGAAAGAGCCGATCTTTCTGAAGGTTTTTGGGCCCTATATGTAGATGGCTCATCTAATGCTTCTAGTGCAGGCGTAGGACTGATCTTGGTTAATCCAGAGAAAGTCGTCGCCGAATATGCGCTGTGCTTTAAATTTTCTGCGACTAATAATGGGACCGAATATGAAGCTCTGATCGCTGGATTGAAGATAGCTAAAGAGTTGGGAGCAGATCGGCTCCAAGTTTACAATAATTTTTAATTGGTGGTCGGATTGGTTAGCGGTGGTTATGAAATTCGGAAGGAAAGCATGATAAAATATCTTAAGAAAGTGAGAAATTTGACTTCGGTCTTCAATAGTTTTAGCATCCAAAAAATTTCGAGAATAGAAAATATCAGAGCCGACATTCTCTCTAAGTTGGCCACTTTAGCCCCGATCGAACTGCCCAAGAAAGTATTTTTTGAAGTTATGAAATACCCAAGTTCGGAGGAGTCGCAGTCTGTTATGCAAGTCGAGCATGAGTCGAGCTGGATCAACCCGCTAGTTGCTTATCTTAAGGATGGAGCTCTTCCTCGTGATCTAAAAGAAGCTCAAAAATTTAGAAATTAAACCTTTCGATATGTTCTATACGAAGGCAAGCTGTACAAAAGATCGTATTTCCTATTGCTCTTGAGATGTCTCCAACCTTCAAAAGTCGACTTTGTATTATGAAAAGTGCATGAAGAAATCTATGGAAGTCATATAGGAGCCAGATCCTTATCACACAGACTACTTTGGTAGGGTTACTATTGGCTGACCTTATATCATGATTCTATAGAGTATGTTAAAATATGTGACCGCTGTCAGAGAAATGTAAATATTCAAAGGCAGTTGGCTTTCGAACTTACACTCCTGAGTGCCCCATGGTCATTCGCTCAGTGGGGAATGAACATACTCGGACCTTTTCTTATGGCAGTCGAACAACGTAAGTTCCTCTTGGTGGCAATAGATTATTTCACAAAATGGGTCGAGGTTGAACTCCTAGCGAAAATCACTGAAATAAAAGTATAGGACTTCATCTGAAAGTCGATCGTTTGCAGATTTGGCCTACCTCAGATCCTCATAATAGATAATGGACGACAGTTTGTCGGAGCACAATTTGTCAAATTTTATGAAGATTTAAACATCTTTCATTATTTTACATCAGTAGCACATCCATAGGCAAACGACGAAGCTGAAGTGACCAACGGAATTCTGTTGCAAGACATCAAAGCAAGACTTGAAAGAGCAAGGAGAACTTGGATGGACGAGCTTTACCACATCCTATGGGCATACCGAACTATCCAAAAGCTGCTGACTGGAGAAATGCCATTCGCTCTAGCTTTCGGAATGAAAGTAGTCATCCCGATAAAGTTTAAGTTACCGTCGGCATGGGTTGTAGCCTTCATAGAGCGATGCAATTCGCAGGATCTCCGAGCAAACCTCGATATGTTGAAGAAAAAATAAGAAGCTTAAGTTCGGATGGTTGCTAATAGACGAAGAGTGGCCCGGTACTATAACTCCAAAGTACAAGACAAAATATTCAAAGTGGGAGACTTGATACTTCGACGAGCAACCGCTTCACAACCTCAGAACCAAGAAAAGCTCGCTCCAAATTGAGAAGATCCTTATGAAGTCAAAGAAGTTGTCCAGCCTGAAACTTACTATTTGAAGAAGCTCGGAGGCACCGATCTTCCACGTCCATCGGAGAACTTACGCATGTACTATCAATAATCTCATTTCATTGAAATCTTCTTATTTTAATATCTTCAATTTTGGTGCAAAACTATGATGACAGAAAATAGCCTGTCGAACTTTATCATTAGACGAAGTTAGCCCCGTTAAAAACTGGAGGAGAACCTCGTCCTAACATTGAGCTAAAACGAAGACCTCGATAACTTAAGCTGGGATGCGGAAAGAGGCCTCTTCAACGATCCTTTTGTGCTCCTATAGTCTTATTAGAAATAGGAGGAGAATCTCATCCTAACATTGAGCTAGAGCGAAGACCTCGATTACTTAAGTGGGGATGCGGAGAGAAGCTTCTTCAACGGTTCTTTTGTATCCCCATAGTCCTATTAGGAACAAGAGAAGAACCTCATCCTAATATTGAGCTAAAGCGAAGACCTCGATTACTTAAGTCGGGATATGGGAAGAGGCCATTTCAATGGCTTTTTTGTGCTCCTATAATCCTGTTAGGAACAGAACGAGAACCTTGTCCTAACATTGAGCTAAAGCGAAGATCTCGATTATTTAAGTCGGGATGCAGGAGAGACCCCTTCAACGATCCTTTTGTGCCCCTATAGTCCTGTTAGGAATAGGAGAAGAACCTCGTCCTAACATTGAGCTAAAGTGAAGATCTCAGTTACTTAAGTTGGGATGCGGGGAGTGGCTCCTTTAATGGCCCTTTTGTTCTCCTATAGTTCTGTTAGGAATAGGAGGATCTTGTCCTAACGTGAGCAAAGTCGAAGGCCATGCTAACCTAAGTCGAGAAAAAAGGAAGGAAAGGGGGGTTCGTCCAGTGGTCCCAAACGAACCCCCAACCTAAAGCAAAGAGAAGGAAGAAATTCTATCATCGATCCCTACACATATTTCTCCTACAATTACTCGACCGTATGAGGTGCAAGAAGGAAAATCGCTTTTGGTCCACAAAAAGAACCTCGGATAGGTGTCCACAACGACCGCTTCGTTAGAAGACAACACAAAGAAAAGCAAAGTGAAGAAAGTGAAGTCGTGAGTAAGCTTCGAATTCAAGCGAAATTAAAATAATAAAAAAGAAATTATTTCATCATAAAAATAAGTTCATTACAAGCAAAATACAGATCGACAAGATCGATTACACTAAAAAAAAAGAGAAAAGGAGAAAGGCCACCGGAATCCTAGGAAGGGTCGGACTCTTCAGACTTCGAGCTGGTAGCCATTATCAAAGATTCCTTCAGACGACTGACCTTCTCCTTGAGCTCCCTCCGTCTTATCATGTTATCGTGGAACATCCTATTGGTTTGGCGGTAGTTCTTCTCTGACTCTCGCAGCCTCCTCCTCAGAACCTCGGACTCGGCCTCTGCATCCTTGGTAGCCTGACGCTCACAAGTCAACTCAAGTTTCAGCCGCTGCACCTCAGCCTCTCCTACATCGATCGACTCCAAGAGCTCGCCAATGGTCCTCTTCAAGGAGGCGATCTTCTCGACCTTCCTGCTTATACCAGCCTGAAAGCCATCATCAAGTCACTGCTGGAGTCGGGCTACTTCGTCGTTGGAAGCACGAAGCTTTTGTTCTAGCTTGGATATCCTGTCACTTCAGTCCAATCGATAAGTCTCATATGTGAGCTCAGCATTATGCAGTTGCATTTGAAGTGCGGAGAACCTCATCGACAATCTCACTCAAATCGCGCCTTGTCGGAGGACCACGGTGAGCTCCCCTCTAGAAATTGAATCTTCTCCTTCGCCATCTTGAGTTGAGTCTCGAGAGAGCCGATCTTTGTCATCAGCGTCCAGGACTTGTCGCTTGTATTCTTTCGAAATTCGGTCAGCTCTCTCTTGAAGCTCCCCTTCCAAATACTGAAACTCATGGAGTCCTTCATGTGTAAATGTTGAAGGTGAGTGACCTCTTTGGTCGCCTCCGAAGTATTCTTCTGCGAGGCTTGAAGATCGTCCTCCATCTTCTTCAATCTCTTCTTCAGATGATGGACTTTCTTCTTCAGGTTTTCTATTAAAGGTTTTAGGAGAAGCCTCTGAGGCAGTGGATCAGCATTGACGAAAGACTGTATTCGAAGTATGAAAAATGCTCAAAGGTATAAAGAAAATTCACTTTCATTTAATCAGAAATTCTGAGTACAGAGTAACAAAAAAAAAAAGAGAGAAAAATATACAACTACTCGAGGATCTCAACCTTGGAGGGACGGCAGCGAACGAAGCTGGAGCGCTCTCGGTTGCCTCGGGTTTCTGAATTGGCTCAAGCGCCTCCATGGCAAGATCGGACGAACCAAAAATAGGCTCGATGGGGAAGGGATCAACTACGGCATCGGATGGTCCTGCTTCTGTGTCGTCCTCCTCTTCCTCCAGAAATTCGAGGTCGAGCTTAGGGAACCTCTGGGCCACCCTGCGTTCGCAGAGCTCAAAATTCTTGATGAACGTCTACTGGCCGAACTCGACGTTTAGGTTCCTCATTTTGGAAGAGGTCATAAACTCTTCCACGGCTCGGGTTGTTGCCTCCAAGATCGACTTCGATATTCGGGCTTCTAGTTCGACGATCTTATTCTCGCCTTTCTTCTTCCTCTTCTCTTCTAGGGCCAGTACGGCCTTGAGTCTAGCTGAGACGAACTTCTCTTTCCAAAATACGCCCTGGAGACTCTTGATTTTCGTCATCTTCTCCTCTACGAGGTGTTCAGTCTTGACGGTCTTTTCTTGAAGATGATGGATCTCAGCTCGAAGATCCTCCTGGACCTTCTGTGCTTCCGTCTCCTGATGGTGCGCCCTCTTGATATAGGCGAGCATTTGGTGATCCGATTGCAACAAACGATTGATGTTAAAAAAAGAAGAAGAAAAAAAGAGCAAAAGAGAAGAAAAAGTCGAGCAATGGAGTAATCACTTTGAGGATGGTTTCGAAAAAATTTCAAATGAGCTGCTGGGGGTTAAGATTCGCCATGCGGTCCACCATCTCTGGCATGGCGAATCTATTGGTTAAATCTTGAACGATCTTCGGATCATCAAAGGGGTCTTCTCCTAATTCATCGTAGTCAATGCTTGGTTCATCAAGACGAGCCTTGTGGAGCGTCTTTGCGGCTGCTTTTTTTTCTTCTTCTTTTCTTCCCCCATCTCTCCCTCAGTAGGAAGCTCTGGAGCTTGATTTCCATTAAAAGGGCCCGAGGGCACAAGAGGCATGAAACCCGCACCAATGGTGCCAACCTCAGTGGTTGGGAAGGGCCATCTTTTCAAATCTATTTCAGATTTAAAAAGCTTCGATGCCAGCATGATGAATGCCAAAACATCTCATCTCGATGAGTGCAAAAATCTAGAAAAATACTTTGGCAGTCGTCTTTTTACTCCCTTCGAATTTCGAACTCGGAAGTAGGGAGACTATTGTTGGGGGTGAATCTCGCTCCCATCGAAGTTCGGTTTGATGCTCAGCCAAATATAATTTATAATCATAGAAGAGCTTTAATCACGGATTCTTCCTTTCGGACTTCTATATCAGCTGAACTCCTTTCGGATTTCTCCATCAGTCGAATTTCTTTTGAACTTCTCCATCAGCCGAACTTCTTTCGAACTTCTCAATTAGTCGAACTCCTTCCGAACCTCTCTATCAGTTGAACTCCTTTCTCCATCAGTCGACCTTCTTTCAGACTTCTCCATCAACTAACCTCCTTTCGGACTTCTCCATCAGTCGGATTCCTCCATCATACGAATTTTTCTTCAGATTTCTCCTCCAGCAGATCCATATGCAGATCCTTCCAGTAGACCTCCTTCCGGATTCCTCTGACGGACTTTCTTTCGGATTTCTCTAGTGGACTTTCAAATCCCTTCCGATCGAACTCGATGCAGTCGCTTGGGAGGGCCTCCACATCTACGCGGATTCAGCAATCTGTACAGCATGAATCCACTTACGCATAGATGATCCTGAAGGAGTTCGAACTTCTTTGAAATTAATGAAGCTTGAAGCTCTTCACCGCCAGTGCCTATCTCCTCCGAACTTCAATAATTAAATTTCAACCGCCTGCATGTCACGATAATAGACACGTTGCGATAATGGACACTACTCTCCATAACAAACTTTACGTGATCTCGAACAATCCACTACTAGGCGGTTGCGGCCGT